>BPLR01018457.1:0-48094 GCA_021605095.1 Caerostris extrusa | reverse complement strand
CCTTGAGATAAAGGAAAGCAGTTAACGCGAATTAAGAACTTATTTTTGAACCACAAGATTTAAACAAATACTTAACCTGTGTTTAAGCAAAAATGTTCTTTAATTAATTACATAAAGTTACCACATAAAGTTAATTCATAATTTTTTTTTAATTTTAAAACAAACCTAATTAACCGAGTAAAATTAAGTTCGTTTTAAAATTAATAAAATTTATTTGTTGATCTGAATTTGAAAAATTTATTGTTATTTCACAATACACTATATGCTGTTTGTCAAATAAAATTTAAAAAATTTTTAAATTTTGGTTTAAAATTTTGTCAATATGTATTTAGAGTGTTTATTCATTTTTTTTTGTTGAACAGTAAACAGTAGTATTAAAAAATTAGCACGTTATATTTATCTGAAACTGAATAAATGTTGTATCATACGCCGCATGTTGTATCAAATGTCCTATTGAATAACGTTAGAAATTAATTACGAAAGTCAATTTTCTTGGTTTTATCATTCTTATTTAGATAAGATATAAAGTACTATTATTATGACCCCTTTTTTAACATATTTGCACAAATATCTAATAACTACATTAGATACTTAGGTTATAAAAAACTTTCTCTATAAAGGAGCCTCTAGCTAGTATACCGTTCACAGAAACTGAACGAACCTT
Organism: Caerostris extrusa; assembly: GCA_021605095.1. Classification (NCBI taxonomy): domain Eukaryota; kingdom Metazoa; phylum Arthropoda; class Arachnida; order Araneae; family Araneidae; genus Caerostris; species Caerostris extrusa. Next base: position 47,430 of record BPLR01018457.1, on the reverse strand, counting down.
TTTATTTATGGCATTTTGAGCTATGCATTCATGAATCAGATGAAAAACAACAGTTAAACTCTACAGTTACACAGACCAAATTTCGAAAATTTCAAATGGCATCACCTTTTTTTTTTTTTTTTACAAATTAGAATGAGATAGTCTTCGCAATAAACCACAAATAGAGTAGGAACGGTACCGGTACCATAGAAAATCACCGGCTTTAAAGAGTCTAAGAAGAAACGTGAAAGTAACCAATAAGGGCAAAAAAGAAAACAGGAAGCAAGTTATTTTATTCTGTTTCAGAAATTTTCAATGTGACCTCCTTCACATACGATGATACTTTGCGATATAAACTTACAAAGGTTCAAATGTTTTGAAATTATTTGCATGAATTTCATTTTTTGTAAGTAACATTTAAAGAAATAACGGTTTTTCTAAAAGCATATTGAATGAATATTTTACATATATTTTCAAATAAAATAGTTTTTCTGTTAGAAAATAAAAAAGAAATTAAGAATTAATGAAAAAGAAGAAAGTTCTGTTCAAATGAAATGTTTACTGAAAAAAAAATTTTTTCTTGCCAAATTTAAAGTTTTTATAGACTGAATTCAAAAAAAAACTCAAATTTTTAATAAAAATTTGTATACCGGGAAAATATCATTATGTTCAATTTATTTACTTTACGTAAAAATTTTAAAATACATCCTTTATTGCATGTGCTTTTTATAATCATTATTCTAATGCTTATTTTTTAGTTAACGTAAATAAAAACTAGTTTTAATTACGTACAATTTTTTTCTGCTGAATCCCTTGCAAACGACGTTTGTAAAAGCAGATCAAAGACAAGGAATAAAAATCAAAAAGATCTCTATATTCTTTTTATTTATTTATTTTTTATAAAAAAAGCAATTCCTTTTCTACAGAGAAGAGCGAATATACATGATCAAAAATGTGTGAGAAAACAAACAGTTATGCCACTAAAAAGAACACCAGCCGTGTTTACTTCAGTCTTTTCACTTCATTTCATAGAAAGAATCGCCAGATAATTAAACTTAGAATTTCACAAACGATCAAAAGTTAGAATTTTTTTTTTTTTAAATCAAAGACGAAAAAAATTATGGAAGTCGAAAAAAAAAAAAAAAAAAATAGAAAAGTCTTAAAGGAAAAAAAAAAAAAAAAAAATTGGTGAAAAAAAAAAATCGGAAACTTGCAAAGAAGAATAAAGTGAATTGAAGAGAAGATGTAAAAGGAAGGATTTTTGAAACAAAAGTAGAAATTGAAGTGTGGGCAGAAGGCACATAAAAGCGCCAACCCATAAAATTCGAAAGATAATGACGCCCGCCATTTTAAGATTTAACCGCGGAATTACTTTGCCTTTCTTTTTTTCTTTCTTTTTTCTTTCTCTTAAAGAGGAAAAAAATGTCGAAGTCTTTCAGAATTCTTAAATTTCTCTGTCCGACAAATGTTAAAGTGGAATATTCGAAAAGTCTTTTCTTTATAGAGTGTTCAAGCTTTGAATTTTTATTTGGAATGTTTTTTTTCCTCTTTTTTTATTCTTCTTCATATTTTTATTTTATCTATTATTTAAAGAAGAAGTAACTATAAAAGTCGAAAGAAAAAAAAAAAGGAAACTTCGAAAGAATCATTAAAAACATTATATTGGTCTCAAATAAAATAATGTTACTTAAGTAAAAAGTTCTTGCAAATATGAGATATTATCTCAAAATCTTTTACCATAATTAAAAAATTTGGAATGACATGACATTTCCAAATGACAAAACGGCTATTTTCGCTTAATTTTGCTTAATAATAGGTACTAAGGATCTCTGAGAATCTCAGTCTAGTCTCCCTATCTTTCCTCAAAACAGGAATATCTCCAGTAGATTTAGAGACATGTAAACTAGAATGGTTACTTTCTAATTTCCTAAATTAAATCATGCACTTTTCAATACATTTTTTTCGAGGAGATTAATCGCTCCTGATTTATCTAAACTGAACACTCCTGTTACACAGTTATAGACATAAAAAGAATGACGAACCCAAGCTACAACATCAGAATATTCTTTTTAAAGAAACTATATTGCAAATGATTAATAAATGTCATACATAGAAATGAACTTGTTATAATCTCAAACGCAAGTCTGCAATGTCTATAGACAATTTCTTCAGTTTTAGAAGCAAATAAAGAATTTCAAGAAAACATCTATGTCGTTGATCTATACTTATGTGTAGGTGTTCGATAGCTCACTCACACACACAAATAAAAACATGAAGTGGACTGTAATAATTTCTTTTATTTAGGCAGCCATCACACTCGAGAATGAACTAGCCACACAACTGTTCTCTTTACACACACTTATTCAACCCCTGTCTTAAATACTTTGCCCTTCTCCCGTCCTCTCACCCCTACCAGACAGGATATTTACATTAGGGCGTTGACTTCCCCTATGTAATCAGGACCCCCAGGGGTCCTGGGTTTTGAGGCAACAGTAGGAAAGCCATTTCCATATCAAAATATAATCTTTTACCAATTAGTTTTACCAATTTTTAAATATAGCAATATTTTTTTTTCTAATGCAGGTGGCAAACACTTAGACAGTTATCTTGGATGCCTTAAGGCAAGCGTTGCACCGATGTTATTCATTTAGCACTACCCAGAAGTTGCGTGTAGCTTGAAGATAAACTATGGACGCGGAGTAACAATACCCCTTCAACGCTCTACGATCGTGTTAGACCGGGAAAAAGTGGTTAGTTAACTACTTAAAGTGGATTGTCAACCACTACAAACATCCATGGCACCACCGGGGCTCGAACCCGAAACCTATGGTACCAAGCGTCAGAGCTCGGTACCATAGGTTTCAGGCCACCAGGCACCCAAATATAGCAATATAACTATCTAGATATTCTTCATTAGCTGACCGCTCGTATATTTTTCTTAGGTTTCCTCAAATTTCTCTTACTTGGTAATGGAATATCAATCTTAAACCGTAAGGACACTTCATACCTCCCATAACTTTTTTAATTGATAAATGGCTTCGGAAAACAATTTTTTACTGTCACTTTCACTTGGATGATTAATTCCAATGTCATCAAGATCCCAGTGTTCGCTAGCGGTCTGATGGCCAATTGATTAGCGCTCTGTCCTTGGTACTCAGGCTCCAGGTTCGAATCCTGGCAGTGGCATGGTTGTTTGTTAGTGGTTCAGAATCCAATTTAAACTGTAGTTCCTGGTCAGTTTAGCCCTCGTGTGCACAACATGACAGTATAGCGACGAATTAAACCAATTCCACTGTTCACTAATACTGACATTTACAAAATGCAAAGATATAACACATGATTTCCATTAAAAAAATTATTGTCATATAACACAGATAGTTCACAATTTCCTAATTCAAAAGACACATTTTCTCTACCAGATATGGTTTTAATTGCAACCATTCCACCTGTCTAAAATGTTACATGTCTTTAACTCTTTTGAAACTTTTACCATTTTTGTTACTCTTATAGCTTTTACAACTATAACTGTAACCGTATTTAGTGTTCGAATTTTTCCCCTCACTTTATTGTTGGTAGTCACCCATGGTAGACGCGAGTTATGTGTCTCCATTTTTAATATTATATTATACACTCATGTCAATAAATTAAGGATAATTCAGAATCACACAGAAATTGAACTCTAAAATAAAAATTTCACCTGTAGAATTATCACACACATCTTGAAGAATAATATGCAAATTACATTTAACCACCAGATGGCGCGGATAGTACGTCACAATGACGAGTGTAAGAGAGGGGGTATATAAGGAATGGTGGCAAAGAAGTAAAATTGTTCACAAGCGCTTTAAAAGCCTTTCAGTGCAATAACCGCATAGTTATGGCACAAAGGAAGCATTTGGATGATGTTTTACGTGGTAGAATTATCGGACGACTGGAATGTGGACGTACCCAGCTGGAAGTATCCGAGGAACTTGAAATAGCCCAGAGTGTCATCTCCAGGCTTTGGCAACGATTCCAAGATGATGGTAATGTGAGTAGATGTTACAGCACAGGTCGCCCCCGAGTTACAACACCGAATGAGGACCGGTATTTAGCAGTTATTGCCAAAAGAAACAGACGGAGCAGAGCATTAGACCTGTCTCGTCAGCTCTCTTCAGCTACCGGTACGACAGTTTCAAGGCAGACCGTGTACAGACGCTTAGGGCACATTGCTCTATATGCTCGTAGGCCTGTCAGATGTGTTCCACTTACCGCAACTCACTGTCGCCTGCAATTAACCTGGAGTAGAGAGCATGCATTGTGGACACCACAACAGTTGTCTTGTGTGATGTTTTCCGACGAGTCTAGGTTTAGTTTGCAGTCTGATTCTCTCCGAACTTTCATATGGAGAGCGCCAGGTACCCGTTACCACCAAGAGAACACCATTGAACGGCACCGTTACTGTGGTGCAGGATGGCTCGTTTGGGGAGGAATTATTATTGGTTCCAGAACTGACCTGCATGTTCAGAGTGTAACGATGACAAGCCACATCTATCGGGATGTCATTCTGGAACAACATGTACGTTTGTTTCGGGGCGCCATGGGTGCTGAATTTCTGTTTATGGATGACAACGCCCGTCCTCACCGTGCAAACATTGTAGACGAATGCCTTCAATTGGAGGATATCACCCGTATGGATTGGCCAGAATACTCACCGGACTTGAATCCAATAGAGCATGTGTGGGATATGCTTGGCCGACGAATTGCAGCCCGTCAACCCCCTCCGCCCTGTCAACAGGAACTTTGGAGGGCATTGCTTGATGAGTGGTGTAATATTCCCCAAGATCAGATTGATGATTTTATACTCAGCAGGCCTAGGCGTTGTAAGGCCTGTATTGCATCGCCCGGGAGACATACTCCATATTAACCATCTTACTAAGCATGTTATACTGTTTTTTGTAAATAGGTTTTTTTTTTTTTAAATTTGCTCCAGGGAGTAAAAATCGCAATTTTCATTAATTATGTCAAACATATAGCATCTTTTTGCTCTTTACCTTTTGCTTAATAAATAGACTTTACAAATAAGTCAAATTTTTTTTGCTTCTTTGTCTCTTTCTTTGCCGGAACTTCATTATCCTTAATTTATGGACATGAGTGTATATTTATATATAGTAATTGATAATGTGATCCGAACAAAAATTAGGAAAAGTATTGGAATATATGCTAATTGACTGATTTCGGACAAGTATATGCGAATTGACTGATTTCGGACAAGTATATACGAATTGACTGATTTCGGATACCAGCTTAAGGATTCGTTGGACTAGAAAGGTAAGAAAAATATGAAACTTTTATATATAATGTTCTAGTTTAACAAATTGTTTTGTAGCGTAAAACGGCTGTTAAATTTTTTTGATATAAAAGTATGTTCAGTTAATTAAAAAACCTGCAACATTAGCTCACAGGAGCAAACGAATTTCTAAATCTTCAAAAAAAAATTAAGTTGACTTTGAAATTTATATTTAAATTCATTTATCGTCGTAGTATCAGTTATTTTAGAAACGAATACGCAAATCGGGTTTTTTGATAACATTGACATATCCATGTAAAAAGTATTCTGTAAATTATAAATTTTCACATCAGATATAATTAATATAAACAAGGTTTGGATTCTTAACTTCCAAAAAGACCACGGATGAGGACATTTAGTCTTTGTTTACATTTAAGCTTTAATTTATGGTCTCTAATAAATTTATTGCCCAAATAGGAATAATACTCTGTATATACAAAGGCTTTTACAGTCCTTTGATAATATCGATTTCGTATTCTTAGTTATAAAGTCATTAATAAAACATTTTCAATATGGCAACTATTCGATAAAGTCTTGATTTCTATTAATGTTAATTTCATTTTGATTTCATTTTTTCATTTAATTTCCTTTCAGGACATTGAAGAATTTAATGGTGCGATTGCAATTTTCGTTATATTGAGAAAACTCGTTTTTTTTTGTCTGCATCTTTTAGATTAATTATTCGTTAACGAACCAATCATTTAACAAAAATGCATTTCGTGTCTATCGCATCTTTTGTTGTTAAAACCAGGATTTCGTTTATTTTACATAGGTAAATATAAATACTGCTGTAACTCGAAACGTTTGACGTTCTGAATTTCTGTTCATCAAATGACGTTCAGTTTCATTGATGCAGGCTATACAGACCTGGAAAATTTAACAATTTTTTTGAGGGGTGTAAATGTGAGGTCCTTGAAGATACGTGTATGGTGCAGTGAATGATATTATGGTTTTGATAAGCGATTTTATTGTGCCTTATAAGGAAAACATCCCCTTACATGAAAATTTATTTTTGTGCGTTTATTGTGATAATTAATTATATTTCCAATCAATTTCCATTCCTTTCTATTGGGGATTTTGTATTATCTTGCGTGTTTTTATGAATACATATACAGGGTGATTATAATTAAAGTTCCACTTTCAAAATGCTCTGAAAAAAAAACCCACTCGTCACGATGAGTTCAAATTTGAATTTAAGATACTTGAAGAATTTAGAAACGGAACGGCATCAAAAATGTTCCAAAGTGTATTAATAGATAGCACTATAAGCAGAATAAGGAAAATGAGTTCGGCTCCCAGTCATATTTTGAATCGAAATTAACAAGTATTTGGCATGAGTTGCACATTAAACCAACTGTAGTGTTCAATGTGCTTGATTGTTTCGGTTTTTTAACGGAAAAAAAAGATCTTCCAAGTCATTCAACAATTGTGACACTGTTAGTGGAGAACCCATACACCACGGCAAGGTCATATCAAATTGGATGGGAAAAATCGGTATAACTTTTTTGGAATTGAATTGTGAAGAGTGTTTCCTTTTTTTACAGCATTTTCGAAGTGGAACTTTAATTATAATCACATTCTATGTATTACATATGTAAGCATGTATGTTATATATTGTGGGGTGACGACTTTCGCGAAGTCTGGAATTCTTACATTATAACATATTTGAACCCATAACTTAAAGGCACACAATCTCATCAAGTGAACATGTCTTTTAACTATCACAATCTGTTACATCACATACAGCCCCGTGAACAAACACCATTCGCAACAAATCGTCCAGAATTGCCCAATGAAATCGCAATACATCAAGCTAATCTTTTAAGTGTCCCGGAATACTTCCGTCAAAATCATTGGATAAGAATAATGGTTCTTACATTTAAGTGTCAACACCCTTAAATGTCCCTTCTTTAAAAACACAATAATTTTTTTTCTTTTTGTCTCCTACGTTATCAGGGTCTTTCCTATGTAAACGAGACAGAGACAGCATAAAACTGTAATATCACAATACACACGCACATAGAAAATAAAGCGACCATCCAGGGTTGTGTTCCTCTTTTCTAAATGGGATTATTTTCCCATCGCAATATTTTTAATGCTCGTCCTCACCACCACACTTGAACTCAGATAAAGCTCCAAATCACGAACATCGTGGGGCTATAAAAACAACAAGGCAATTAATCCTCGTTGGCCAGGCTGTGGCCCAAACTTTATTTAGTTTTTATTTCAGTAGGAGAAAAAAAAAGTGTTCATTCTTGGGACAGAAGTATGTTGTACTCATTCATGGTTGAGGTGGGTTTTTTTCCCTTTGTCAAAAAGAGAGAAAAAAAATTAAATGGATAATGACAACCGAAGTTCATCAATTATGAACACTCTTTGCCGTGAAGGAAATAGTTGAGACTGAACTAAAGCTCTTCGTCACGTATATTTCCGTAAAAATGTCTGACCTTTTTTGAGTATCCAATCAATTATTTATTGTTTATTTAAAAAAAAATTATTTATTTCATAAATTTAATTAATATTGAATCAGTACTGTTTGAAAAAATTTTATTATGAATATTATTTTAGAAAATATTTATTTTGTAAATCATTTATTTTGTAATCAAATGAAAGTGTTATTAGAATTAAATGAATTTCATTCTGCTTTGTTGTGCCAATAATACGAATTATGGGATTTTCGTCACTTATATTTTCGTAAAAATGTATGCCCTTTTTCGAGTAGCCAATCAATTATTGTTTGTTATTTTTAAAAATTGTGTTATTTATTTCATAAATTTAATTAATAAGGAATCACTATTATTTGAAAATAGTTATTTATTAAATCATTTGTTTTGTAATTAAACGAAAGAGTTATTAGAATTAAATGAATCCCATTCAGCACTGTTGTGCCAATATTAATTATCTGATAATTACATAATTTTTATTAATTGACTTAATAAGAATTATCTGATAATTAGATAATTTTTATTAATTGACTTAATAAAATTACACTTTGCATTATTCCTATTTTATAAAACAAATACTATGATCTTAGTTAGTGTATATGAAGTCTGGTTTGAATCTATTGGCCGAATTCGCAGGTCTCTGGCTTCAGAAATAAAGAAACTCAACAATGATCTTGATAGAGTGTGTTAATTTCTCCAGGTTACCTTATTATATTGTTTTGGGTTTTTGCCAAAGCCACATACGAATAGGAGGAGTCAAGCGTGTAATTATCACTCTGAGTGTCATTGTGTGACTGCGAGAAACAAGCCACATCATCTCTCGTTGTGAGTGACAGATGATTAAAAATCGCACTCGCGAGAAATCCCTTTGATGCACTTGGGAAAACGTTAGAGTTGAGCGAGACAATCGTCTCACTGAGACAAATTGGTTTTTAATTGGTATGAACTACTTGCTTGTCTCATTCTCTCATTTGGACGCACTTTAGATTTTAGTGATCCTACAGCGAATGATCTATTTGTGGATGCAAGAAGGATCTTCTCCATTTGTGAAGTCTTATGTTAAACGTTTCTCAACACATTCTCTTGATTTTAAATAAACCATCAGACGTCAGGTACTACAAATTATTCTTGTTAGGATATTTGCTTTAGTGATATCCACCATATGCCGCTTGTGAAGTGTTATCCTGTATGGAGGATGTCACGTGGAAAATTTGTGAAAAACGTTTTGCTTTCTGTCCTTATTGGCTAGTTTCACTAGGGCCAGTGAGTTTCGTGCTGGGTACCGTTCCAACGTTATTTATGGTTTTCATGACCGAGATCGCATTCCAATAAAAAGTTGGTGTTGTTATTTAAGATTTCCAAATGTTGTTACTGTAACTATAACTGTTGTTTTTCGTGATTCTTGAGGTCCTACTTTAAAATACTTTAAACAATTTCATTCAGTTTCTGGGAATGGCACGATAACTAGGGACTCATACATCGAGATAGTGGTTGTATAAGCGGCCTGTATATAAGTGTATTGTAATTTAAATGGCCACCATATTTCAATAGAGGCAAAACGTTTTACCACCTTTTCATGGAAATATCCATATTTTTGCATACCAGTTATGGAAATAAATCGGTTTTTTTTATTTACATTGCTAAGAAATATGTTTTTAAATGATACAAAAATATTTCTACTTACGATAAGAAAAGTCATATATTTTTGGTAGTAATACCCATTTACTCCATTATAAAGATGGTACCTGAAACCCATATAACTATTTACTCCATTATGAAAGAATTAATACACATATTATACCTGATACCTCAATATCCATCCACTTATTAAAAAGAAGATTAATAAACTTATTGTATCTGATGCCTGTAAATCTGTCTATTTAATATAATTTAGATATCTGGGTAATCTACCAGTTATCTGGGTAACCATTTACTCCATTATAAAAATGATTAACACACACATATTGAACTTGATACTTGAGTATCCGCCTACCTATAATAAAGAACATTAATACACTTGTACTCAATAACTGTCCTTCCGGAATTTATAATAAACATCTATTCACAGACATATCTTTTATAGACAGTTAAAAAAGAGCTAAAAAACAAATACTGTTTGAATTAAAAATCTAGCAATAGAAATATTTGGTGTGAAATAGTTTATTTCCTGATAGACAAGATTATAAAAAGTAAAAGAAGTACGGCTAAGCTTAGATCATTCCTTCTTGTACCAGAAAAGTGAAATGTATTATCAACGGAGATAAATGAAAACAGAACAACTCTCTATATCAATATTTATTTTAATGTGAATAATAATTCATTAAAAATTATTTTTAAGAAACATTCAACTTAACCTTGTAAGTTACTACATGTATTTTTAAATGAATTCTTACGATAAAATTTAACATTCATTATATAATCATGACAAAATAATTTCAATAATTGTCCATGTTACTGTTTTATGTTTTGTCCAACTAATAATAAGAACCTTATTGTTTTGTCAAAGTAACATCACTGCTATGTTAAATTTTTATCACTATCAGAAAATTTAACAAAGATTAGAATTATAATAAGACAAAAATAGTTTTTATTCTGCACATTACATATTTTTCATTACAAATTTTTCAATCGTAAAAATATGTCATTGTCTTTAATAGACATAGATTTAATAAAACTGTAATTTTTGTTACTAAAACTTTCTGTAAAATTTAATTCCAAATATATTTACTGACTATTTTTAAAACTTATATTATTTTAAGCTCTGTAAATTAAAAATGTATCAATACTAAGTAATTTTCTTGATTTTTATGCTTATATGCATACAAAATTGGAGAAACCATTTCATAGAATTTCATTTAATTCAAAATATATCCTTTCTTCCAATTTGTTTAATTAGGGTAAAAATTTTGAGATAAAATCTCATATTAGCAAGAACTTTTACTGAAGTAACATTATTTTATTTGAGACAATATAATGTTTTTAATGATTCTTTTGAAGTTTCTTTTTTTTTTCTTTCGACTTTTATAGTTACTACTTCTTTAAATAATGGATAAAATAAAAATATCAAGAATAAAACATTAGGGGAAAAAACATTCCAAACAAAAATTCAAAGCTTGAACACTCTATAAAGAAAAAGATTTTTCGAATATTCCACTTTAACATTTGTCGGACAGAGAAATTTAAGAATTCTGAAAGACTTCGACATTTTCCTCTTTAAGAGAAAGAAAAAAAAAAAAGTAATAAAGTAATCCCGCGGTTAAGTCTTAAAATGGCGGGCGTCATTATCTTTCGAATTTCATGGGTTGGCGCTTTTATGTGCCTTCTGCCCACACTTCAATTTCTACTTTTGTTTCAAAAATCCTTCCTTTTACATCTTCTCTTCAATTCACTTTATTCTTCTTTGCAAGTTTCGATTTTTTTTTTTTTTTCACCAATTTTTTTTTTTTTTTTTAAGACTTTTCTATTTTTTTTTTTTTTTTTCGACTTCTATAATTTTTTTTTCGTCTTTGATTTAAAAAAAAAAAAAATTCTAACTTTTGATCGTTTGTGAAATTCTAAGTTTAATTATCTGGCGATTCTTTCTATGAAATGAAGTGAAAAGACTGAAGTAAACACGGCTGGTGTTCTTTTTAGTGGCATAACTGTTTGTTTTTCTCACGCATTTTTGATCATGTATATTCGCTCTTCTCTGTAGAAAAGGAATTGCTTTTTTAAAAAATAAATAAAAAAAGAATATAGAGATCTTTTGATTTTTATTCCTTGTCTTTGATCTGCTTTTACAAACGTCGTTTGCAAGGGATTCAGCAGAAAAAATTGTACGTAATTAAAACTAGTTTTTATTTACGTTAACTAAAAAAATAAGCATTAGAATAATGATTATAAAAGCACATGCAATAAAGGATGTATTTTAAAATTTTTACGTAAAGTAAATAAATTGAACATAATGATATTTTCCCGGTATACAAATTTTTATTAAAAAATTTGAGTTTTTTTCTATGAATTCAGTCTATAAAAACTTTAAATTTGGCAAGAAAAAAATTGTTTTTCACAAAACATTTCATTTGAACAGAACTTTCTTCTTTTATTAATTCTTAATTTCTTTTTTTTTTTTATTTTCTAACAGAAAAACTATTTTATTTGAAAATATATGTAAAATATTCATTCAATATGCTTTTAGAAAAACCGTTATTTCTTTAAATGTTACTTACAAAAAATGAAATTCATGCAAATAATTTCAAAACATTTGAACCTTTGTAACTTCTACTTTTGTTTCAAAAATCCTTCCTTTTACATCTTCTCTTCAATTCACTTCATTCTTCTTTACAAGTTTCGATTTTTTTCAGCACCAATTTTTTTTTTTTTTTTCTTTAAGACTTCTTTTTTTTTTTTTTTTTTTTTTTTTTTTGACTTCCATATTTTTTTCCTCGTCGATTTAAAAACAAATCTAACTTTTGATCGTTTGTGAAATTCTATGTTTAATTATCTGGCGGTTCTTTCTATGAAATGAAGTGAAAAGATTGAAGTAAACACGGCTAGCGTTCTTTCTAGCGGCATAACTGTTTGTTTTCTCACACATTTTTTGATCTTGTAGTCTCGCTTTTCTGTAGAAATGGAATTTTTGTATAAAATTTTTTTTAAAAAAATAAAAAGAATATAGAGACATTCTTTGATTTTTATTACTTGTCTTTGATCTGCTTTTACAAACGTCGCTTGAAAGAGATTCAGTAGGAAAAAAATTCTAAGTAATTAAAACTAGTTTTTATTTACGTTAGCTAAAAAATAAGCATTGGAATAATGATTATAAAAAAGCAGATGCAATCAAGATGCATTTCAAAATTTATAATTACAATGAATAATATGAACATACGGTATAAAATTTTCATAAGAAAATTTGTTATTTTTCTATGAATCCAAATTATAAAAACTTTAGATTTGACAAGAAAAAAATTGTTTTTCTCAAAACGTTTGAACTCAAATTTCTTCTTTGATAAATTCTGAATTTTTTTCATTTTCTGTAAGAAAAACTATTTTATTTAAGAATATATGTAAAATATTCATTCAATATGATTTTAGTAAAACTTTCCTTTCTTTAATTTTACATGTAAAAATAAAATTCATGCAAATAATTTCAAATACGTCTGTTTGATTATTAAATACGTCTGTTTGATTGTGCTTCATCTTATTAGTGCTTCGGTGTAAAGAGATTACATAAATGCAAATATTTTCACCTATATTCATTATTTAATATCTAATAATATCTGTATTTAATATTTAACAATCCGCTGGATATGGAAGCCTTGTTTATGTGAAGCTATGCTACTCTTATTTGCTGATTTCAAGTACTTAGTTTCGTATTATTTATTTCCACTTTGCATAGAATGATCCATTTTGAGTAGTTACGCTAATAATATTTTAAATGAAATAATAAAATTAATATGGCTCCTGAAGGCCGAGTGGCGCCAGATTACTAGTATGGTTTGAGGTGGCGCCAGGATGCTACTGGTTCGTACTCTGGCGCTCGGTACCAGGAGGTTTCTGGTTTGAGTGCCGGCTGTGCTACGGATGTTTGTAATGGTTCGGAATCCACTTGCTTATGGCATAAGTATTAACTGTCTGTATTGCCAGCTGCATTACAACAATAAAATTAATATGCGGGATATACAAATTACCAGGCTAAAAATTCATCGAAATAGCAGTATGTGTCATGAACACCTATTGAACAGGAATATTACACTTTTGTTTGTCACAGGAAATAAATATGTTTATGAATATAACTAAAAATTAGATTAAAAAATGTTAAAAAAAAAATTTGGAAAAAACATTGACAAAATTTTCAAAAGTTTAAAAAAATACTTTTGAATTTTTATACAATATTAAGATTTAACTTAGAGAACATTTTGAGTACGATGCATTTTAGATATTTGTATTATGTCCAACATTTAGAGAATAACATACAGAATGCAAAATCTACATAAATAATCAATTAATATTTATACAACCACAAAGCAAACAGTAAATTTAATTTTAAAAAAGCATATATTCAAAATATTTTTTGTTAGTGTATTTGAAAAATGTATGTTAATTTTTATTTATTTTGAGAATTTAAAAAAATTATACAGTTTATTTAAAAAAAAAAGCATATCCGATTGTCAGATTGGCATCATCATTTTGAAATTTTTTTTTATATTCTAATATATTGAAAATCGTAAATCATTTATATGAATACGAATTTTAAATCTTAAAATTTACTATTGCATATATACTTCTTGGTTGGCGCAACAACTCCATGGTGGGCCAAGGCGTCTGCATATTGGTAAGTTTCGAGACAGGGTATATTTTACTTTTGATGAGGTAGAGTTGTGAGCCCTACGTTCTACAGTCATATGAGACCTGGACCTACGATTTAAAGTGGATTCCAAACCACTATAAACATTAATGACACAGTGGGGACTCTTGAACCCGAAACCTACGGCAGCGAGAGCTAGACACTTGTCCATCCTTTAATATTTGGTAATCCTTTTATATTCAGTAGTTCTTTTTTACCATATATTTATAGATTTCATTGTTAGATAAATGATAAAAGATATTTTATATTTTTATATTTTTATAAGTGGGTTAATGTTACTCGCGTCCGTAGCATATTTTCAAGCTACACCTGCCTCTGGGTATGCTAAATGAGTAGCAGAGATGTAGCTTATGACATAAAGATTAACTGTCTCAGTATTGCCCGCTTCATTAGAACAATAACAATATATTCTTATAAGTAAAAACTTTTAAACTTCTTATATTATAATAAGAAGCCTTTTATTCCTATGTGCTGAATGAAAATCGTAAATTATTGACATGAATTGAATAAGAATTTCAATTGTAATTTATATTTTAGTGTATTTTAATTAAATAAAAATATTTTAAACATTATAGAAACAAATATTTTTAAATTTACCAATAAAAATTTCAAGCAGTCGCAAACATTCGACAATCATTTAAGATTCTGTTGTTCTCTATTTGAATCATTTTTATGGAATTTCATGGTTAGATCAATCATCAAAAGGTTTACTTTAAATTTCCCTCCCAAATATGTCAAAAAGTCATGAAGTTTCAAATAGATGTGAGCTAATAATTGCCTCGCCGGACGTCAATCAATAATCCGATTGATTAAATCCTGCAGGAATCAGCGTTGCGAATCGAATCGATACATCAAACAGACGCTGTCTGAGGATCAAATGATCAGCAGCTGGTAAAGATGTAGTTGAGAGGACACTTCAGCTGCTGTCATGTGTCAACAGCACACCCGACTTGTACTGCATCCAATGAATGGAGGAGTCTTGGTCTTCTGCAGACAGCAGATGTAACTTGGTACTTAAAGATATTTATTAAGAGAAGTCCTGCAAAAATGAATCTTTTTTGCTACTTGGAATATGTGTATCTAGCAAAAAATGCATGCATTTATCTATAGTAGTTTTATTTTTATGATTGCTAGAATGGAGAATAACAATTTTTTTTTTTATGGTTGAGATCGAATTACTGCAAATGCACACGTTTTGAAAGATGAAATGAAATTATGAACTCGTTTTGCTTTGTGAGAGTATTTATGCAAAAAAAATAATAATAATAATAATTCTTAGCAGTATTTTTTAATTATTGAAAAATGTGATTTTATTATGAAGATAATACGATTTATTAAAAATTTCCAGTTAAAAATGCCTATTAAAATTTATATACAAGAAGGAATAAACTTTACAACATATACAGTTAGTAATGAAATGATGATGGAATTATTTAAAAATGAAATTATTTAAATGATGAAAACCGAAATTATTTTCATGCCAAACCAATATTTAACAATTGTATGAGCCCTTTTTTAAAATTTCGTAAGGATTATATTATTGCAAGATTATATTTTTACTACTATATTTAAATTTTGACTAGGTATTTAAAGACGTAAGAATTTAAAATGCATACACATTTTATACGTCTCCGGTGAAATCTAAACAATAAAATTAAAAACAAAATGTTTAGCCATATATCTATCGATAGTCAGATTTATTAATTCTTCAAGACAGAATCAAATCAAATCTAATCAAATAGGCACTTTTTTGGGAATCAAATAAGTTATCAGAAGCTGGAAAGGATGGAGTTGAAAGGACATATATGTCGTCGTCATGTGTCAACAACACGTTGTTTCTTATATATGTTCGTTTAATGCAGATGGTATTTAAAAACACTTATAATGCCCTGTTATAAAGAGTTTTTCTTACCTATTCAGATATGTATATTTGAAAAGAAAATTGGTTTAGTTAGATGATTTCCTTATTTACCATTTTACATGATTTTTTTTTTTGTTGTTGTTATAAGCGAATTTTGCCTTTACATTATAGATAATCGATTAAATGTTTCCGTTTATGATTATCTCTTGAATATTGTAATTTGTGAGTGGTTTGGAAAACAAATGCAGTAGTTGTTTAATAAATTTTTTTTTGTATATTTAAAGAGATTTTACATGTTCTCTTTTATATTACTAAGATAAATTTTTGAGATTTTACGTGAAATTGATATAAAGTATGTTCGTATTGATTCAGCTTTTGTATTACAATTAGATTGAATTCAAAGACAATATGTAATAGGAATCAAAAACAATGATATAAAGTAATAAAAGTAGTTAAAAAAGTAATCATACTTTATATCATATCCCAATAAGGATCTTAAAACTAAGAAGATTGAAACCATAATTGATTTTTAACGTTTTGCAATAGGACGTTTAATACAACATGGGATGTTTATCTAATTTTAGATAAATATAACTTGTGTGAATTTTTTTATACAGCTATTTGCTATTCGACAAAAAAAATGAATAAACATTATAAATATCATATTGACAAATTTTAAGCCACAATTTATATATTTTGATTTTTATTTCATAAATAGCATTTTGCTTATTATGAAATTGCCATAAAGTTTTTCAAATTCAGTTCAACAAAATATTTTCATTAATTTTAAATCAAACATAATTTTACTCAAATTAAATTTATGTGGTCTTTTAACTGTTATGTGGTCATAACTTCAATAAAGATATTTTTAAATTTTTATCTTTTTAATACCTAAAAAATTAATTAAAGAAATTTTTGCTCAAACACCAGTTTAATATTTGGTTAAATCTTGTGGTTAAAAAATAAGCTCTTATTAAAGTTATTAATTCGCGTTAACTGCTTTCTTTTATCACAAGTTAATTAAAACACTTTAAGTATTTACTTAAATATTCATTTATTTTAACTATTCTATTCTTTTCATGTTTTTAAAACAAAGAAAGCCAATTTCCCTCTACGATATAATTTTTTTTTCCAAAATCTTTAGCCTTATTTGCTTTTCAAATAAATGCACAATAAATTTAATCGCAGTTTATTGACTGCAAATCAAAAAGATTTAGTTGGGACTCTTGCGAGAATACTTGGGGTAAAAAAGAACTGAAAAGTAACGTTCTATCTCGACTTTTCCCCAATTACTTTGCAGAAGAAAATATTTCTGAGTAAACAAGAAACATAACGTAAAATAATTTTTCAAATCTGTTTTTCGATGTTATAAAACGCGGATATTTCCAAAGGCTATGTGCTTAAGCATTTCAAGCCATTTGCATTTTAGCTAGCTTTCTTAAAACTCTTTTATTCCATTCCAAATAAAAACTATTTGAAGTGGCTGACGAATCTTTCATATTAATTAACCAATGTTTTTAGAAGATGTTATTAAAAGAGCAAAATAAATAAAGCCAAATTTTTTTTTATTAATTTATCAGGAATTTAATTTCTAGCTTCATTTTTTTTTCTGTCTTGCACTCCTAAATTCTATTTACCGTGGGGATAAACCGTGCTCAATTATTCTACAGAAAAAAAGGGGGTTTTTTAATCTAAAATTGATTAATTGATAAATTGTATTTGTTTAAATAATAATAAATTGTATTGTCTGATTTATTCTTCTAATATTAATTTGTATTTAAATGTATCGATGGAAGTTATGAAATCAAAAAAAAATCCAGAAGAACAATTACACTATATTAATATTATTTTTCATTTGTTGAGCTGTTGTTATTGATTGTGTGGGTAGTTTATTATTTTCTTCAGGCTTAACAATATATAAAATTGCTATTCACAAGAAGATTGTCTCTAAGAGAATAACGAGAAGACAAATACTCTTCGATAAAATTCTTTGTTTTTGGCTAATTAGAGTGTTTTCTTGCTTTCTTCGGGTGTGAGTATAAATAAGTTAGATAATCTGAATTAGATTGATGTTAGAAAATAAATAAATAAACAGTTTAGAGCAACAAATGTTCTTTGACAATATTCTTTGTTTTGGAGTGATTGTGTGGATGATTCCTTCGCATGTAACAATGCATAAGTTGTGTATTTTCGAAAAAATGTTTATAAGAAAATAAACCGTCATAAACAGCAAATGTGTGAAAACAGACAATCTTTGATAATATTCTTTTTATTAGGCTAATTGTGTGAGCATTTTCTTTGGATGGTATTAATATGGTAAGTTAGATATTCTTAAGAAGATAGCTTTTATAAAAAAAAATAAACCGTCCAGAGCAAATTATCAAATGTAATATTTTTTGTCTGGGATTGACTGTGTTGCTGTTTTCAGGTTTTTTTTTTCTAATGCAACTAGCAAATACTTAGACAGTTGTCTTGGATGTCTTAAGGCATGTGCTGCACCGACGTTATTCATTAGCACTACCTAGGATGTGCGTGTAGCTTGAAGATGAACTACAGACGCGGAGTAACAAATATCGGGCAAAAAAAATATTACAAGAAAATCAAATACCGTGGTGCTCTCGAATAAATTGGTTATGTTGATTGCCAGCCCGAAGTAGAAATCCTTTGAGGGAGGATCCAGACAATGTATGGAGGCTGTAACAGCTGAGAAATCAAAGACATGATGAGGGAGTAAGCTCGACACTAGAGCAGTTTGTTTGGTATTTAACATCACCAGTAGAAATTTTCATATTTTTGTGATGCTTCATCCTTAATCTTGTGAAAGTAGTAACTGTTTTTTCTGTCGAACTTAGTTCTGTAATTTGGTATTTAGTTTTAATCTTAGAAGGGATTACAAGCATTTTACCATTTCCTACTTCCCTTGAAGATGCAAGGGAAGTAGAAATGGCAGTCTGATCTAGATTTCTGACATTCTTCGCCAAAGAATTTGCAGTTTCATTAATTTTCAAATTCCCAATGAGCAGGGATCCATTGCAGGATACACATTCAATTCAAGTAGTGGATTTGTTTTAAAAGTGATACAACGTTCAAGATCATACATTAAAAACCTCTATTAAGAATCTGCAAAGACCTTGAGTCAATAAGATATTAATTTAATTCAATTTTTGTGATGGAGGTAGCTCAGATACCCTCAAGTGTCTTTTGAATGGCCAGTAGTTCTCCTGTAAAGTTTGATGCAATTTTTCTGAAACTGACAGCAATTTATAAAAACAAATAGAATCTACAAATAGTAATTGAAGTGCGTTAATTTTCAGTATATATATTTTTTTCTTTTAAATTAAATTTAGGATTTTTATTTGTAACCAATTTTAATAACATGAGCCAATATGGCATTTTTTTATAATAAGCATCCTGGAAAAGTCGTACAAGTATAAAAAATAAAAGCTATTCTTCCTGTACTCACCAAAAAAAAAAAAGAAATAAACAAGGGGAGGGGGGATGGGGGAATTGGGGTGAGAATCAAATTATTTCAATCAGAATGGCGAAAATATTGCACATACTGTCACAAGTGTTCTGATGATTTTTTAATCTTGAGATTGCTTATCACATGTTCAGTAGATTTATTATTATTTTTTTTTCAAATTCAGAAATTCAAAAAAATTATGAATTTGAAACATCTCAAATCTCAAATTAAAAACGCAATATATTAAAAACGCATTACACCATTTTTTTAAAAAAAAGAGCAAAAATATGTAAATATATTTTCCAGAATAAGTTATTGCAAAAACAAGTTTTTGATAAAAATGCTTAAAAAAAGTGAAAAAAAAAGAGGTTAAGAATATAAACAGATACACCACTGTATCGCTTAACTCAAATGTATTCTCCTCAAAACGAGTGGAAATCCTTCTTAGATTATGTAAGAAAAATCGTTTCAGTCTTCTAAAAGAAACTACTTCATGATGATTTTATGACTATTTTAAATTTGCCGACTTGAATGTCAGTCAGGAATAAATGAAAAAGTGGATATTCTTTCCTCTTGACAGATTCCAAAGAAAAATTTTCCTCAAGATTTCTAATGAAGCTGAAATTCATCCTTTAAAAGTTCGGAATGGCGGGAAGAAAAAAATATAAGATCTTCGCTTCACTTCCATTCTTTCTTACTCGAGCAAACGAAAAAGTTACCTTATCGTGGAATGCGGAAATATCTTCCATTTCCGGTCTTGCTACACAGATTTTATACATTTTTTTTCACTTGTATATATCTGTCTTCTTTTCTAGTTTAACTGTTTCATCATTTTTTTTTTTTTTTTTTTTGCTCTGAAAAAAATTGAATAAAAACCAAAAGGTTTTTACTTTTTTTTTTTTTCTTATGCGATTTTGAAGATGAAAGTTTGAAGTAAACGAATAGTTCGGTCCGATTTCTCTCGGTCGAATACTTTTATCAGCAATTTCAATTTTTATTCGTTCTTTATAGAGAATTTGATCTGTTCCTTTTTTTTTTTCTTTTAATTTTTGTGAAACAAAAATATTCATCTCCTTTTATTCTTATGTTTTTGAAATATGTATTTTTATTTTATTTATGAATTTTTAGAACCGTAATTTATCAGTAATGTGTCACTCAAGTGTCGTGTTATTTTTTTCTCTTTAAATGACAATATTTGTACATTTAAATATTTTAGTTTGATAACGCTGTTTGTTCATACTGTTATCAAAGCCCCAATATCAGATTCAAGAATTATACCTTTAATAAATTACAATGACGGTCTGATGGCCGAGTGACCGGTACTCGTGCTCAGTATCATGTAGGTATGTCAGCAGTGGTTCGGAATCCACCCAAACTGTAGGTGTTGTTGTATGTCCTGATGCATGTTGTATTTCTTGTAACGAAAATTCTCCAATTTTCTCATCTTATTCACTGCTGTTATTAGTTACAAAAAGTAATATACACGCTACTAGACGAATAATGGACTTATATTTAAAACATTTCGCAGCAAAAGGTTAATTTACTTCAGAAAAATTAATAATACTCAACTTTTCCTTTTTCCTTTATCTACTTCTTTTTCAAAAATATCTCGTTAGACGGCCAGTTCTCAGGAAGTCTGTAAGAGCCATATTGTATCCTCCCACCATTGAGATTTGATTAATTTTCGGAAGAATTTCCTTTGGAAATAATATCAGAGAAATTCATTTTTCCAATCACATGTCTCCAATTTTCCAGTGGTTCAATTAATGGATTTCTTTTATTCAGTTTGAAAATAAAAGTTACCAATCCCACCTTTCACGAATTGGCCAGAGGGCCACCATGGAATCATTCCAAAATGTAACCTTTATATCAGACAACTCAAGAACCAATATAATTGAATGTGTTAATCGATCTTCTATGCAAAAGGAAATTAATTCTTATTTTGATATCGACAGTTTTTTTTTTGAGTGATGCAACTCTAGCACTGGCTCGTGTGATACAAGTTTTAACACCAAAAGAAATCTTTGTTCGTATAAAAAAACAAAAGCAACATTATACAAGGTTTTTATGCATACACCAGCAAATACATGTAGTTCACGTGTTTCATTTATTTTCAAAGACCGTGGAATTTCTAGTTTTTATTTAATACAAGCATTTTTATTGATAAAAGATTTTTTTTTTATTATCAAGTGTAAGTGGCTGTCCAAATTTTAATTGTTTCTCAAGGCTTCTTGTTTTAACAACTTTGGTAATAAGCCAAATGGGTTGTGAAACACAATTTTCAGAGTGAATGATGAGACAAAATGGCTATTTTCGCTTAATTTTGCTTTTGTTTGTTTTGTCTCACTACGGTCATCTTGTTCTCACGAGGGCTAAACAAACCGGAACCTACAGTTTAAAGTGGATTCCGAGACATGTAAACATCCATGCCACCTCCAGGATTCGAACCTGAAGCATGTGATACCAAAGGCACTTTTCGTAGGCATAAATTCTTTGTTTCTCGATCTAGACTTCCTGTCTTTATCTAAACAGAAGTATCCCAGTAGATTTATCGACATTAAACTAGAATGGTTACTTTCCTAATTTCTTAAATTAAAACATGCACTTTTCAATAAATTCTTTGTTTGAAGGAAATTGCTGTAAAATTATTAAAAACACTTGTTACACATACATAGAAATGGACTTGTTTTAACCTCAAACGCAGCTCTACAATGTCTATAGACAATTTCTTCAGTTTCAGAAGCAAAAAGAATTTTAAGAAGATATCAATGCTGTTGATCTAACTTAAGAGTAGGAAGTCTTTTTGATATCATATGATAATCTTATGGGATGCAATCTAAATCTGTTCATTACATGGGGAATTAACTCAATCGGGTTCGATCTTTTAATCAAAAGATCATCTAAAGTTGGCTGATTTATTTCTTTCGCAGAGGAATCAGAGATCTTTTTATCAAGTTTTGTTTTTTGTCTTTAGTTACAAGGTGTTGAACTAAGTAATTTTTTCAGAATTACCAGGTTTACCAATTTTAAATATAGCAATGCATTTTTTTTTTCTAATGCAGGGGGCAAACACTTAGGCAATTGTCTTTGATGCCTTAAGGCATGCGCTGTACGGATGTTACTCACTTAGCACTACCAGAGGGTGCGTGTAACTTGAAGATAAGCTACGGACGCGGAATAATAATACCCTGGCAACGCTCTACGATCGTGTTAGACCAAAGGGGATTCCGACCACTACAGCCAACCACTACAAACATCCATGGCAACCACTACAGGACTTGAACCACTACAGAAACCTGTGGTTCCCGAAACCTGTGGTGCTGAACTCCAGAGCTTAACCACTCGGCCATCAGGCCCCCAAATATAGCAAAATAACTATCTAGATATTCTTCATTAGCTGACCGCTCCCACATTTTCTTAGGTTTCCTCAAAGCCAAATTTCTCTTACTTGGAGGAGTGGTAAAGGAATATGGTCAAGGAACTTGGTAAAGGAATATCAATTTTAAATGGTAAGGATACCTCATACCTCCCATAACTTTTTTAATTGATATATTGCTTTGGAAAATAATTTATTACTGTCACTTTCACTTGGATGATTGATGCCAATGCCATCAAGATCCACTGCTTCGCTAGGCGTCCTGATGGCCAATTGGCTAGTGCTCTGGCCTTTGGCACACATGCTCCAGGTTCGAATCCTGGCGGTGGTATGGATGTTTGTGAGTGGTTCGGAATCCACTTTAAACTGTAGGTCCTGGTCTGTTTAGCCCTTGTGTGTACTAGATGACCGTAAAGTGACGAACCAAACCTATCCCTCTGTTCGCTTATACTGATATTTACAAAATGAGAAGATATAACACATGATATTCCATTAAGAAAATTATCCTCATATAACACAGATAGTTCACAATTTCATAATTCAAAAGTCACATTTTTTTTACCAGATTTGATTTCAATTGCTACCATTCCACCTGTCGAAAATGTTACATGTCTTTAACTCTTTTGAAACTTTTACCATTTTTGTTACTCTTTGAACTCTTACCACTTTAACTGTAACCGTATTTAGTGTTTGAACTTTTCCCCCTCACTTCATTGTTGGTAGTCACATGGTAGACGCGAGTTATGTCTCTATTTTTAATATAATATTATATATTTATATACAGTAATTGTTAATGCGTCCAAATAAAAAATAAGGAAAAGTATTGGAATTTGTGAATTGACTGATTTCGACTATTTATATGCGAATTGACTGATTTCGACTTTATATGCTGATTTCGAATTGACTGATTGATTTCGGAGTAATATATGCGAATTGACTGATTTCGGATTTATATGCGAATTGACTGATTTCGGATGCCAGCTTAAGGATTCGTTGGACAAGACAGGTAAGAAAAATATGAAACTTTTATACGAAATGTTCTAGTTTAATGAATTGTTTGGTGACGTAAAACCGCGTTCAATTTCTTTGATATATAAGTTAATAAAAAACCTGCCGCAGCATTATCTCCCAGGAGCAAATCAATTTCCAAATCTTTAAAATATAAATAGGCTGCTATTGAAATTTATATTTTAATTCATTTATTGATGCAGTATCAGTTATTTTAGAAACGAATCCTCAAATTTTTTTTTTTGATAACACCGAAATATCCATGGAAAAAATTTATGTAAATTAAAAATTTTACTTTTTTATATTCTATTTAACATAAACAAGTTTGGAATCGTTAACCGTAAAAAAGACACATAAATGATTTTTGTTTACATTTAAATTTAATTTATTGTCTCTAATTAATCTATTACTCAAATAGAAATCCTAATACCCTGTATATACAAAAACTTTTTATCGTTCTTTTATAATTTCGATTTCGTATTCTCAGTGATAAAGCCATTATTAAAACATTTTATGACAATGATTCTTGATTTTGATTGATTAATTTCAGTTTTGATTTCCTTTTCCATTTAATTTTCTTTCAGGACATTTAAGAATTTAATGTTGCGATTGCAATTTACGTTATGTTGAGAAAAAAATCGGGGTTTTTTGTCTTCATCTTTAAGATAAACGATTGGTTTTAAACAAATAATCATTCAAAATGTATTTAGTTTCTATCGCATCCTGAAACACCTATTAATGTTTAAACCAGGTTTTCGTTTATTTTATATAGATAAATGGGAGGTCATAAGTACTGTTGTAACTTCTCGAACTGTGCGATATTTTGATGCTTTATGTTTGTCAAATGATTTCCCGTTTTCATTGATGCCGGTTTTATATAACTGGTAACTTATAATTAAAGTTTTTGAAGGAAGTAAATTCGAGGTCCTTTGAAGGTATATTGAAGAAATGAATACTGTGGTTTTGATTAGTGATTTTATTGTGCATCCATAAAGCACATGGAAATATATTTTTGTGCGTTTATTGTACTAACTAATCATATTTCCGATCAATTCTTCCAATCATTCCTTTCTATTGGGAGTTTTGTATTATGCTGAGTGTTTTATGAATATTTATAAATATACATATAAGCATTACAGATGCATGCATGCATGCATGCGCATATGTTTATATATTTCTTTATTGTGGGTGGCGACTTGCGCAAGTCTGGTATAATTTACTTTATAACATATTTGAACCCATAACTTAATGGCACACAATCTCATTAAGTGAACATGTCTTTTAGCTATCACAATCTGTTACATCAGATACAGCCCCGTGAACAAACACCATTCGGAACAAATCCTCCAGAATTGCCCAATAAAATCGCGATACATCAAGCTAATCTTTTAAGTGTCCCGGAACACTTCCGTCAAAATCATTGGATAAGAATAATGGTTCTTGCATTTAAGTGTCCACACCCTTAAATGTCCCTTCTTTAAAAACACAGCAATTTTTTTTTTTTTTTTGTCTCCTACGTTATCAGGGTCCATCCTATGTAAACGAGACAGAGGCAGCATAAAACTGTGATATCGCAACACACGCACATAGAAAATAAAGCGAACCATCTAGGTTGTGTTCCTCTTTTCTAAATGGGATTATTTTCCCATCGCAATATTTTTCTTGCTTGTCCTCACCACCACACTTGAACTCAGAGATTAAGCTCCAAATCATGAACATCGTGGGGCTATAAAAACAACAAGGCCATAAATCTTTGTTGACCAGACTGTGGCCCAACTTTATTTTGTTTTTATTTTTCAGTAAGGAAAAAAAGTGTTCCTTCTCGGGCCTAAAGTATCCTGTACTCATTCATGGTTGAGGTGTAGTTTTTCCCTTCCAAAAAAGAAAAAAAAATTAAATGGATAATGACAACCGAACTTCATCAATTATGAAAACTCGTTGCCATGAAAGAAATAGTTGAGACTAGAGTAAAGCTTTTCGTCACGTATATTTCCGTAAAAATGTCTGACCTTTTTTTTTTTTTGAGTATCAATCAATTATTGTTTCTTAAATTTTTTGTAAAAAAATATTGTGTATTATTTTTTCCATAATTTTTAAAATAATAGTGATTCAATATTAATATCACTGTTATTTTAAAAATATATAATGATCAATATTATTCGAAAATATTTATTTAGTAAATCATTATCATTTTAGTAAATATTTCGTGAACATATTACAGAATATATATCTGTTTTCTTAAACAGAATATATTGTTTTGCTTCCTGTTTTCTTCAGTGTTTTCTTCAATTCAATTATTAATTATCATTAAGAAGTTTAATTAATTTAATTACTGCTTTCCTTTAACACAGTTTAATTAAAAGACTTTAAGTATTTGCTTAAAAATTCCTTTATTTTAACTATTCTATTATTGTCATGTTTAAAAACAAAGCAAGCCATTTTCTCTCCGATTTATTTATTTTTTTTTTTGATAAAATCTTTAGCCTTATTTGCTTTTCAAATAAATGCACAATAAATTTAATTGCAGTTTATTGACTGCAAATCAAAAGATTTAGTTGGAACTCTTGCGAAAATACTTGGGGAAAAAACAACTGAAAAGTAACGTTCTATCTCGACTTCTCCCCAATTACTTTGCAGAAGAAAATATTTCTGAGTAAACAAGAACATAACGTAAAATAATTTTTCAAATCTGTTTTTCGATGTTGTAAAACACGGATATTTCCAAAGGGTATGTGCTTAAGCATTTCAAGCCATTTGCATTTTAGCTAGCTTTCTTAAAACTCTTTTTATTCCATTCCAAATAAAAACTATTTGAAGTGGCTGACGAATCTTTCATATTAATTAACCAATGTTTTTAGAAGATGTTATTAAAAGAGCAAAATAAATAAAGAAAATTTTTTATTATTAATTTATCAGGAATTTAATTTCTCCTAGCTGCTTTTTTTCCTACATTTCATTCTAAATTCTTTGTACCATGGGGATAAACCGTGTCAATTATTCTACAGAAAAAAAGAGGGTTTTTTTTTTAAAATCTAAAATTGATTAATTGATAAATTTTATTTGTTTAAATAATAATAAATTGTATTGTTTGATTTATTCTTCTAATATTAATTCGTATTTAAATGTCTCGATGAAAGTTATGAAAGCATAAAAAGTCCACAAGAACAATTACACTAAATTAATATTATTTTCATTGTTGAGCTGTTATTATTGATAGTGTGAGTATTTTCTCATTTTCGTCATGTGCAACAAGATATAAATTACGTATTTACAAGAAGTTTGTCTCTCAGACAATAAAGAATCAAGACAAATACAATAAACAAGACAATAAACAAATACTCTTCAATAAAATTCTTTGTTTGGCTAATTAGAGTGTTTTCTTGCTTCCTTCGTGTGTGACTATAGATAATTTAGATAATCTGAATTAGATTGTTTTTATAAAATAAAGCAACAAAGAAGAGCAACAAATGTTCTTTGACAATATTCTTTGTTTTGGAGTGAGTGTTGGTGCTTCCTTTGCATGTAGCAATGCACAAGTTATAGAAACAATCTTCTGGAAAATAAATTAAAAAGATAAATATTCATGAGCAGAAAATGTATGAAAACAAAAATCTTTGATAATATTCTTTTTACTAAGCTAATTGTTGGAATATTTTCTTGTTTCCTTTGGGTGTTATTATTATGGTCAATTGACATGGTAAGTTATGTATTGTTAAGAAGATTGCTTTTATGAAAAAGTCCAGAGCGACAAATGATCTTTGTTTGGGACTGACTGTGTCGCTGTTTTCAGGTTCAATAATATATAAAATTGGTATGTTTTGTAGTGATTGTGTGGGTGTTTCCTTCACATGTCAGAATGTATAAGTAGTGTATTTTTCAAGATAGTGGTTTTTATAAAAAAAATAAACAATCATAAACAGCAAATGTGTGAAAACAAACAATCTTTGATATTATTATTTTTACTAGTCTAAATGTTAGAGCATTTTCTTGTTTCCTTTTGGTGTTATTGATAGGGTAAAGTCTATTGATATGATAAGTTAGGCCTTCTTAAGAACAGTCTAAAGCAACAGATGATCTTTGATAATATTATCAAAGGTTTCTTTTTAATGTTTATTTTTTTCTTTCTTTGAGGCTGACTGTGCTGATGTTGTCAGATGTAACAATATATAAATTAGATATTAACAAAAAAAAAAATACGTTAGGATTACAAAATACATTAGGAATATACGTCAGTCCAATCCAGGCCTTACAAACAAGATTCGAACGCATCACGCAAGTCCATTGTGAAGTACTCCAGCCCAATTCAGGTCTAAAACAGTAACTGAAGTGTTTTATTGAAATTCAATGTGAAATATTAATAAACACTAGCTTAATCCAGGCCCTTACACACAGTAATTGGACATACGTTTCAACATAAAAGTTTTAACATACAGACATAAGTTTTAACATACGTTAGCTTAATCCAGGCCCCTTTGTATCTCTAAAAGTACAAGAGAATCAAATATCGTGATGTTCCCGAATAATATTGGCTATGTTGATTGCCAGATCGAAGAACAAATCCTGTTCCGAGGGATGGTCCAGATAATGCATGATGGCTGCAACAGCTGAGCAATCATAGTCATGTTAAGGAATAATCATGACATCAGGGCGATTGTCGTATTTTTGGTATTTTCTAACGCCATCAGTAGCAATTGTCATATTTTTGTGATGCTTCATCCTTAATCTAGTGAAAGTAATAGCTATTTTTCTGTTCACATTTAGTTCTGTACTTTGGTATTTAGTTTAGATCTTAGGAGGAATTATAAGTTTAGATTTTGCCAAGGCAATTGTGTCTGCAAGGGAAGTAGGAATGAATCTGACAAAGAATCTGCAGTTTCATTAAATTTCAAATCTCCATGAGCAGATATCCATTGCAGGATACTCATTAAGGGCAAGCAGTGGATTTGCTCTAAAAGAGATACAATGTTTAAGATCACACTTGAGAAACCTTGATTAAGAGCCTGTAAGGCAGACCTTGTGTCAGTGGAGATAGTAATTTCCTTCATTTGTTGTGATGGAGGTAGAATCAGATAGGCCTCAAATGGCCCTCAGTTCTCCTGTAGGGTTTCACGCAATTTTTGCAGCACCGACAGCAATTTGTAAAAACAAATAGAATCTACAAACAGTAATTGAAGTGCATCATTTTTCGGGATAACTTTTTCTTTTAAATAAAATGTAACATTTTTATTATTAACAACTTTTAATAACATGTGCCAATATGACCAGTTTCATCATAAATATTCTGAAATAGTCATACAAAATAAAAGAAATAAATGTTATTCTTTGCTGTATTCAACAAAAGCAACAAAAAAAAATCAACCAAGAGTGATTGGAGTGAGTATAAAATTATTTCAATCAGAATGACGAAAATATTGCACTTACTGTCACAAGTGTTCTGATGATTTTTTTAATCTTGAGACTTCCTATCACATGTTGAGTAGATTTATTGTTATTATTATTTTTTTCTAATTCAGAAATTCAAGAAATTTATGAATTCGAAACCTCTCAAATTAAAAACGCAATATATGAAAAACGCATTACATCAGTTTTTTACAAAGCACAAATATGTAAATATATTTTCCAAGAATAAGTTATTGTAAAACAAGTTTTTGATAAAGAAATGCTTTAAAAAAAAAAAAAAAAAAAAAAAAAAAAGATTAAGATTATAAACATATACACCACTGTATCGCTTAACTCAAATGTATTCTCCTCAAAGCGAGTGGAAATCCTTCTTAGATTATGTAAGAAAAATCGTTTCGTACTTCTAAAAGAAACTACTTCATGATGATTTTATGACTATTTTAAATTTGCCGACTTGAATGTCAGTCAGGAATAAATGAAAAAGTTGATATTCTTTCCTCTCTTGACAGATCCCAAAGAAAAATCTTCCTCAAGATTTCTAATGAAGCTGAAATCCATCCTTTAAAAGTTCGGAATGGCGGGAAGAAAAAAAAAAAATATAAGATCTTCGCTTCAATTCCATTCTTTCTTACTCGAGCAAACGAAAAAGTTACCTTATCGTGGAATGCGGAAATATCTTCCATTTCCGGTCTTGCTACACAGATTTTATACATTTTTTTCACTTGTATATATCTGTCTTCTTTTTTAGTTTAACTGTTTCATCATTTTTTTTTTTTTTGCTCTGAAAAGAAATTGAATAAAAACCAAAAAAATTTTTTTTTTTTTTCTCTCATGCGATTTTGAAGATGAAAGTTTGAAGTAAACGAATAGTTCGGTCCGATTCCTCTCGGTCGAATACTTTTATCTACAATTTGAATTTTTATTCGTTCTTCATAGATTTTGATCTATTCCTTTTTTTTTTTTTTTTTAATTTTTGTGAAAAAAAAAATATTCATCTCCTTTTATCCTTATGTTTTTGAAATATGTATTTTTTATTTTATTTATGAATTTTTAGAACCGTAATTTATCAGTAATGTGTCACTCAAGCGTCGTATTATTTTTTAATGACAATATTTGTACGTTTAAATATTTTAGAACGATAACCTGTTTGTTTGTACTGTTATCAAAGCCACGATATCAATTTCAAGAATTATACCTTTTAATAAATATTTCAACGGTAACCTGTTGGCCGAGTGACCGACGAACGGTATTAGAGCCTTCAAAACAAGTAATATAAAAAAAAATTTTAAATCAATCCCTTCCCTTTTTTCACTATATTGCAGAAAGTCCTTTATAAATAATTTTCATTCATTTTTTTTAAGTTTATCTGGTGCCATCTATTGGTAGAAACATGCAACTTCAATAAAAAGAACTAAAATTAATTAATTAAATTTAATGAATGAATTATTATTTGAAAAAACTTTAACACCCAGTGTCATCCACTACAAGTTAAAAAAAATGTATTTGAACTTGAGCGGATGAATAAAAGTATTCTATGAACGTTTGAAAATTTGAACAAGATATATATAGGGAGAGTGTGAGCTAATAGAAGGAATTGAAAAATATGTAAAAGGATGAGAATTGATGACTGAATCACAGCAACACAAGATTGTCTATAGTTCTTCATATATGAGAACTGTTCTTCTCGTGGTTCTCTTCAACAGTTCTTTCAATATCTTAATTATCCTCACCCACCAACCTCCCCACTGAGCAACTGTGGGTGAGTTTAATCTTCACTGGATCCGATATAAATCAGCCTCTTTATAAACTTCATTTATGTCTTAGAGGTGGTTGAATAAAAGTCTTCCAATATCATAAAAATTAATTCTTCGGCAACCCCTTCTAGGCATGGAATGTCGGAGAGAGAGAAGAAAAGAGTTGAATCTTAATCTTAGTGGCTTACTATTTATAGATGAAAATGACTCTATAAATATCATAGGTAAATACAACATAATTGTCTTATCTTAATGTTTTATGTAAAGAGACCTGCAAGACTTGGAATCCCTTTGCATCTTTCAAACTATGAGCTGGCAAAGGACCAGGTTCTGCAAACTGGTATTACATCTTTTGTACTTGGTTAAATTTTTCATTAACATTACGAATAGTTTTCTTATCCTTGATGATATAGAACTTCTCACGAAAAATACTCAATAGAATTTGCGTTAAGCATAGCAATTCATGTCATAAAATTTCCATATTAATCTTTGAAGAAAATACATCTATCAAGGGAAAATATGGGTGAGTGAAGGAATGGGGAATTGATGTGATCCTTATTCGAGTTTTAACTCTAATAAAACCTTCTTGAGCTTTAAATACATTGAAGGGAAATTGTCAGATTGGATCTTTTCAATAATAACTTTCTCTGCAGGTTGCTTTCTCCTGTAAAGAAAGTTCTCCAAAATTGCTCATACTAGATTCACTGCCGGTATTATTTACAGTAAGTAATATCCACGCTGCAAAACTAATAATTGACTTATATTTAGAGAATTTCACAGTTAAATGGTATATTTTCTTCCAAAAAATTATTAATACTCAACTTTTATTTTCCCTTGATCTGCTTCCTTTTCAAAAATATTTCATTAGATGGGCCAGTTTCCTGAAGTCTCTAAGAGCTATATTGAATCCTCCCACCATTGAGATTTGATTATCTTTTCGGAAAAATTTATTTTAGAAATAATATCAGAGACCTTCATTTTGCCAATTACATGCCTCCAATTTTCCAGTGGTTCAGTTAACGGATCTATTTTACTCAGTTTAAAATAAACGTTACCAATCCCACCGTTCACGAATTGGCCAGAAGGCCACCAGGGAATCTTTCCAAAATGTAATCTTTATATCAGGCAGCAAATGAAGAACCAATATAATTGAATGTGTTAATCGAGATTACATGCAACATGAAATTAATTCTTATTTTGATATCGACAGTTTTTTTTTTTTTTTTTTTTTTTTGCGTGATGCAACTCTAGTCTTCGCTCATGTGATACAAGTTTTAACACCAAAAGAAGCCTTTGTTTATATAAAGACACAAGTACCATACAATTTTATACATGCATCAGCAAACATGGGAAGTTCAGATGTTTTATTTACTTCCAAATGTCAGGGAATTTCTAATTTTTATTTAATATGAGCACCTTTATTAATTAATCTGAAAATTATTTTTGTATGTTATCAGATAAGGAGTTGTCCAAATTTTAATTGTTTCTCTAGGCTTCTTGTTTCAACAGTTTTGGTAATAAAGTTGCAAAACAAAATTTTCCGAGTTGATAAAAAGATAAAATGGCTTATTTCCCTTTAATTTTGCTTAAATGCGATTATAGAATCTCCAAGAAATTCACTGTCACCCTATCCTACCCAAAATAGAAGTATCCCCAGTAGATTTAAAGACATGTAAACTAGAATGGTTACTTTCCTAATTTCTTAAATTAAAACAAGCACTTTTCAATAAATTATTTTTCGAGGAATTAATTGCTCTAATTTATCTAAACTGAACAAATGTGTTACACAGTTATCGATATAAACAGAATGACGAACCCGAGCTACAACATCAGAATATTCTTTTAAAGAAACTATGTAGCAAATGATTAAAAATGCCATACATAGAAATGGACTTGTTGTAACCTCAAAAGCAACTCTATAACGTCTATAGACAATTTCTTCATTTCAGATGCAAAAAATAAAAACTTTAAGAAGATATCTATGCTGCTGATCTATACTTGAGTAGGAAAGTCTTTTTACATATTAAATTATAATCTGATGGGATGCAATCTAAATCTGCTCATTACTTCGGGAAATAATTCAATCGGGTTCGGTCTTTTAATCAAAAAATCATTTAAAGTTAGCTGATTTATTTATTTCGCAGATGAATCGAAGACTAATCTATTTTATGAAGTTTTGTTGTTGCCTTTTAATTAACAAGGCGTTGAAATAAATATTTTTTTCAAGAATTGCCTTGCTTTACCAATTTTTAAATGTAGCAATATTTTTTTCTAATGCAGATGGCAAACACTTACGCAATTGTCTTGGATGCTGTAAGGCAAGCGCTGCACTGACATTACTCACTTAGCACTA
This sequence comes from Caerostris extrusa, assembly GCA_021605095.1. Taxonomy (NCBI): domain Eukaryota; kingdom Metazoa; phylum Arthropoda; class Arachnida; order Araneae; family Araneidae; genus Caerostris; species Caerostris extrusa. The sequence continues at coordinate 14,117 of BPLR01018457.1, read as the reverse complement.
CCCAGGAGGTGCGTGTTGCTTGAAGATAAAAAGCTACGGATGCCAAGTAACAATACCCCCGCAACGCTCTATGATCGTGTTAGACCGGGACCTAATCTTAAAAGGAGTGGATTCCGATCCGTTACATATATCCATGGCACCCCGAGACTCGTACCCGAAACCTGTGGTACTGAGCGCCAGAGCGCTAGCCATTCGGCCAACAGGCCCAACTAAATAGCACAACATAACTATCAAGATATTCTTCATTAGCTGACTGGTCCCACAGTTTCTTAGGTTTCCTCAAAGCCAAATTTATCTTACTTGGAGAAGTTGTAAAGGAATATGGTTAAGGAACTTGGTAAAGGAATGTCACTTTTAAATCGTAAGGATACCTCATACCTCCTATAACTTTTTTTAACTGATATATTGCTTTGGAAAATAATTTCTTACTGTCACTTTTCCTTGGATGATTCATGCCAATGTCATCAAGATCCCAATGTTCGCTAACGGCTTGTTGGCTTGTGATCTGGCTTTCGGTATACATGCTCCTAGATTCGAATACTGACGGTGACATTGATGTTTGTAAGTGGTTCAGAATCCACTTTTAAACTGTAGGTCCCTATTTGTTTAGGCGTCGTGTGCACAAGTTGACCGTAGAGCGACGAATCAAACCAATCTCACTGTTCGCTAATACTGATATTTAGAAAATTCAATATATAACACATGAATTTTTATTAAGAAAATTATTCTCATATAACACATATAGTTCACAATTTCTTTATGCAAAAGACATATTTTCTTTACCAGATTTGGTTTCAATTGCAACCATTCCATCTGTCGAAAAGCTGCCGGTGGCAAAGTGGCTAGCGCTCTGACTTTGGCACCACATGCTTCAGGTTGGAATACTGACGGTGCCATTGATGTTGTTTTCAGAATCCACTTTAAACTGCCCCTATTTGTTTAGCCCTCGTGTGCACAAGATGACCATTGAGCGACGAACCAAACCAATTCCACTGTTCGCCAATATTGATATTTACAAAATATACCGATATAACACATGATTTTCCTTTACGAAAATTATTCTCATATAACACAGATAGTTCATAATTTCGTAATTCAAAAGACAAATTTTATTTACCAGATTTAGTTTCAATTGCAACTACTTCGTCTGTCAAAAATGTTACATGTCTTTAATTCTTTTGAAATTTTACCATTTTTGTTAATCGTAGAACTCTTACCACTTGAACTGTAACCGTATTTAGTGTTTGAACTTTTCTCGCTCAATTCATTATTGGTAGTCACTCATGGTAGACGCAGGTTATGTCTCTCCATTTTTGATATTGGATTATATATTTATATATAGTAATTGGTAATGTGTCCAAATAAAAAATTAGGAAAAGTATTGGAATGTGTGAATTGACTGATTTCGAGCTTAATGCGAATTGATTGATTTCGGACTTATATGCGAACTGACTGATTTCGGATTTATATGTGAACTGACTGATTTCGGATTGATATGTGAACTGACTAATTTCGGATTTATATATTAACTGACTGATTTCGGATTTATATGTGAACTGACTGATTTCGGTTTATATGCAAATTGACTGATTTCGGATACCAGCTTATGGATTCGTTGGACTAGAAAGGTAAGAAAAATTTGAAACATTTATACGAAATTTTCTAGTTTAACGAATTGTTTTGTGGAGTAAAACCGCCATTCAATCTCTTTGATACATAAGTTAATAAAAAACCTGCAGCATTAGCTCCCAGAAGCAAACCAATTTCAAATCTTAAAAATATAATTAGGTTGCTATTGAAATTTATATTTTAATTCATTTATCTTGACAGTATCGGTTATTTTAGAAACGAATCCACAAATTTGGATTTTTAATGACACTAACATATCCGTGTAAAAATTATTCTGTAAATTATAAATTTTTACGTCACATACATATTGTAAACAAGTTTGGATTCGTTACCTCCCAGAAAGACCACGGATGAGTCTTTGTTTACATTTAATCTTTAATTCATTGTATATAATTAATCTATTGCCCAATAGGAACGTTAATACTCTGTATATACAAAGGCTTTTATTGTTCTTTGATAATTTCGATTTCGTATTCATAGTGATAAACTCATTATTAAAACATTTACAATATGGCATTTATTCTATAAAGTCTTGATTTTGATTTATGTTAGTTTCAGTTTTGATTTCCTTTTTCATTTAATTTTCTTTCAGGACATTTAGGAATTTAATGTTGCGATTGCAATTTTCGTTATAATGAGGAAGGTCGTTTTATTTGTCTGCATCTTTTAGATAAATGGCTGGCTCGTTAACGAATAATTAAACGAAAATTAATTTCTTCTCTATCGCATCCTGGTTCCCCTTTTGATGTTTAAAACAAATTTTTGTATATTTTATATAGATAAATAAATATATATAATGTAACTCTAGCCTGTTCGACATTGTGATGTGTATGTTTGTCAAATGATGATCAGTTTCGTTGTTACAAGTTATACACTCCCGGAAAATTTAAAAACAAGGGGTTTTAAGGGGAGTAAATGGGAGGTTCTTAAAGATTTAGGTATGGTGAAGCGAATGAACTTTGGGTTTTAAAATGGGATTTTATTGTGCATTTATGAAGCAAATGAAAATTTATTTCTGTCCGTTTATTGTGCTAACTGATCATATTTCCAACATTCTATTAACTCTAATTCTACTCTTCTTTCTAATATTTTTTTGTTATGTTGTGGGTTTTAAGAATATATACAGGGTGATTATAATTAAAGTTCCACTTTCAAAATGCTGTGAAAAACAACCACTAGCCACAATGAGTTCAAATTTGAACTGAGGATACTTGAAGAAGGTGGAAACGATACAGCATCAAAAAAAAATTTTCCGAAGTGTATTAATAGATGGCAATGTAAGCGGCATAAAGAAAGTGAGTTCGGCAGCCAGTGATATTTTGATTCGAAATTAATTCGTATTTGGTTTGAGTTGTATAATAAACCAACTGTAGTGTTCAATGTGCTTTATTGTTTCGTTTTTTTGACAGAAATAAACTCTCCGAGTCATTCAACAGTTGTGACAATGTTAGTGGAAAGCTCATCCACCAAGGCAAGATCATACCAAATCGGATGAGAAAAATCGCTGTAACTTTTTTGGAATTGAATTCATTGTGACGAGAGGTTTTTTTACAGCCTTTTTAAAGTGGGACTTTAATTATAATCACCCTGCATATATATATATATATATATACATATATGGTAAGCATGTATGTATGTTACATATTTCTGCGGGCGGTGACTTTCGCAAGTCTGGAATTCTTACTTTATAACATATTTGAACCCATAACTTAAAGGCACACAAACTCATTAAGTGAACATGCCTTTTAACTATCACAATCTGTTACATCAGATACAACCCGTGAACAAACACCATTCGGAACAAATCTTCCAGAATTGCCCAATAAAATCGCGATGTATCAGGCTAATCTTTTAAGTGTCCCGGAATACTTCCGTCAAAATCATTGGATAAGAATAATGGTTCTTACATTTAAGAGTCCACACCCTTAAATGTCCCTTCTTTTTAAAAACACAGCATTTTTTTTTTTTTTTTTTTTTATTTTTGTCTCCTATGTTATCAGCGTTCCTTCCTATGTACATGAGACAGAGGCAGCATAAAACTGTGATATCGCAACACACACGCACATAGAAAATAAAGCGAACCATCTAGGTTGTGTTCCTCTTTTCTAAATGGGATTATTTTCCCATCGCAAATATTTTTAATGCTCGTCCTCGCCACCACACTTGAACTCAGATAAAGCTCCAAATCACGAACATCGTGGGGCTATAAAAACAACAAGGCCATAAATCTTTGTTGGCCAGGCTGTGGCCCCAACTTTATTTAGTTTTTATTTCAGTTGGAGGGAAAAAAAGTGTTCATTCTTGGGCCTGAAGTATTCTGTACTCATTCATGGTTGAGGTGGTGTTTTTTTCCTTTTGCCAGAAAGAGAAGAAGAAAAAATTAAATGGATAATGACAAATGGACTTCATCAATTATGAAAACTCTTGCTGTAAAAGAAATAGTTAAGACTGAAGTAAAGCTTTTCGCCACGTATATTTCAGTAAAAACGTATGACCTCTTTTTTTGAGTATCCAATCAATTATTGTTTATTTTTTATAAAAAATATTTTGTTATTTATTTCTTAAATTTAATTAATATTGAATCACTATTATTTGAAAAAAAAAAAATATTATCAATATTATTCGAAAATATTTATTTAGTAATTTTATTAGTAATTTACTTTGTAATTCCATAAAAGAGTTATTAGAATTAAATTAATCCTATTCAGCTTTGTTGAGTCAAAAATAGGAATTATCAGATTTACTCTTATTTGTTTTATTAAATATGAATGATACAGTGCTCCCATGTACTGTATATGAAGTCTTTGGCTCGAATCTATACGAGGTCTTTGGTTGGAGTTCGCAGGTCACTGATTTAGGAAAAGAAGAAACTCCATAATGATCGTGACAGTGTGTATTAATTTTTCCAGGCTATCTTGTTAAACTGTTATGGGTTATGGGTTTTTGCCTGACTCATTTTGATTACGTAAAAAAATCTTTGAAACAAAATTGAAAATTTAATGAAAAATGTTTTTCTTAATTCGAAAAAAAAAAACTGGTTTCTTTTTCTGAGGTAATTTTTTTCGAGAATGTCATTCAATTAGTGTTCCTTAAAATACGAGTACCTAGTGACTCAAGTACTCGTGTATTTAGCAAATCCAGTTTAAAGACTCACTCCTTTTTCTGGGACTGTTATACATGGATATTTATATATTCGAGTCCCTCAAAACACTCATACTATTCAGTCTATTTAGTAAACTTGGGTTCTCAAATTCTAGTTCATGTGTATTTGGAATATGCACGTATTAATTTCAGTTGTAGCAATAAGTCCGGTCTTTTTCGCTAACCATAATGAACAGAGCAAGCTGGATCTTTATGGATAGTTACAAATTTAGCATTGTAGATTTATGTATATCGAATATGTTGTCCGATTTTATTAAATCAACGGAGAATATGAGTGCTTACAAATTCCATTATGTTCATTATATGTGATCATCTGATATCAAAAAAGTTTTCTACCAAACGTTTCTCACCAAATAGTTTTCTGAGTATGTTTTATGAATATTTATAATTGTACATATAAGCATTACACATGTATGCATGCACATATATGTTACATATTTCTTTGTGTGTGTGACGATTTTCGAAAGTCTGGAATCCTTACTTTATAACAAATTTGAACCCATAACTTAATGGCACACAATCTCATTAAGTGAACATGTCTTTTACGTATCATAATCTGTTACATCAGACACAGCCCCGTGAACAAATACCATTCGGAACAAATCCTCCAGAATTGCCCAATAAAATCTCGATGTATCAAGCTAATCTTTTAAGTGTCCCGGAATACTTCCGTCAAATCATTGGATAAGAATAATGGTTCTTGCATTTAAGTGTCCACACCCTTAAATGTCCCTTCTTTAAAAACACAGCAATTTTTTTTCTTTTTGTCTCCTACGTTATCAGGGTCTTTCCTATGTAAACGAGACAGAGGCAGCATAAAACTGTGATATCGCAACACACATGCACATAGAAACATAAAGCGAACCATCTAGGTTGTGTTCCTCTTTTCTAAATGGGATTATTTTCCCATCGCAATATTTTTAATGCTCGTCCTCACCACTACATTTGAACTCAGATAAAGCTCCAAATTGCAACATCGTGGGCTATAAAAACAACAAGGCCATAAATCCTTGTTGGCCAGGCTGTGCCCCGACTTTATTTTGCTTTTATTTCATAAAGGGAAAAAAATGTGTTCTTTCTTGGGACTGAAGTATGCTGCACTCATTCATGGTTGAGGTGTAGTTTTTTCCCTTCCAAAAGAGAAAAAAAATTAAATGGATAATGACAACCGAAGTTCATCAATTATGAAAACTCGTTGCCGTGAAAGAAATAGTTGAGACTGAAGTAAAGCATTTCATCACGTATATTTCCTTAAAAATGTATGACCTATTTTTCTAAGTATCCAATCAATTATTGTTTATTTTTTATAGAGAATATATTTTTGTTATAATTTCATAAATGTAATTAATGTTGAATCACTATTTGAAAAAAGTATTATGAATATTATTCAAAATTAGGTATTTAGTAAATCATTTATTTTGCAATCAAATGAAATAGTTATTAGAATTAAATGAATCCCATTCAAATTTGTTGAGACCAAAAATAAGAATTATCTGATTATTCATTTTATAAAAATATGAATGATACAGTACTCCCATCTAGCGTATATGAAGTCTTTGGTTCGAATCTATATGAGGTCTTTTATTCGAGTTCGCAGGTCATTGCCTTCAGAAATGAAGATATTCCATAATGATGGCTACAGTCTGTGTTAATTTCTAAAGGCCATTTTGTTACTGTTTTGCGTTTTTTTGTCTGACCCTAGTTTGATTCCTTAAAAGAATCTTTGAAACAAATTTGAAAGTTTAATGAAAAGTTTGTTTCTTAATTACCTAAAAAACGTTTTTTTCAGTGGTAATTTGTTTCGATACTGTCACTCAATTAGTGTGATCCTTAAAATACCAGTACCTAGCTACTCAACTACTCGTGTATTTAGGAAATATAGTTTAAAAGGCTCATTTCTTTTTCTGGGACTGTTATACATGGGTATTTATGTATTCGAGCCCCTCAAAACACGCGTACTATTCAGTCTATTTAGTAAAAGTGGGTTTTCAAATTCTAGTTAAATTCTAGTCTTTAAAAACACAGCAATTTTTTTTTCCTTTCATCTCCTACGTTATCAGGGTCTTCCTATGTAAACGAGACAGCATAAAACTGTGATATCGCAACACCCACGCACAAAGAAAATAAAGCGACCATCCAAGGTTGTGTTCCTCTTTTCTAAATGGGATTATTTTCCCATCGCAATATTTTTAATGCTCGTCCTCACCACCACACTTGAACTCAGATAAAGCTCCAAATCACGAACATGGTGGGGCTATAAAAACAACAAGGCCATAAATACTTGTTGGCTAGCACTGAGCCCCAACTTTATTTAGTTTTTTTTATTTCAGAAGGGGAAAAAAATGTTCATTCTTGGGACTGAAGTATGCTGTACTCATTCATGGTTGAGGTGTGTTTTTTCCCTTTCCCAAAAAAGAAGAAAAAAAAATTAAATGGATAATGACAACCGAAGTTAATCAATTATGAAAACTCGTTGCCGTGAAGGAAATAATTGAGACTGAAGTAAAGCTTTTCGTCACGTATATTTCCGTAAAAATGTATGACCTTTTTTTCGAGTATCCAATCAATTATTGTTTGTAATTTATAAAAAAAATATTTTATGTTATTTATTCCGTAAATTTAATCAATAAGGAGTCACTATTACTTGAAAAATAATATTATCAATATTTTTGAAAATATTTATTTATTAAGTTTTCTTTGTAGTCAAACGAAAGAGTTATTAAAATTAAATAAATCACATTCACCACTGTTGAGCCAATATTAATTATCTGATAATTAGATAATTTTTATTAATTGACCTAATAAGAATTATCTGATTTACTCTTAGTATTTGTTTTATAAAATAGGAATAATGCAATGATCCTAGTTAGTGTATATTGAAGTATGGTTTGAATCTATTGACCGAATTCGCAGGTCACTGGCTTCAGAATTAAAGAAACTCAACAGTGATCTTGATAGAGTGTGTTAATTTCTCCAGGTTACCTTATTATATTCTTTTGGGTTTTTGCCATAAGCCGCGTACATACGGCAGGAGGAGTCAAGCGTGTAATTATCACTCTGAGTGCATTTATGTGTGACTGGGAGAAACAAGCCACATCATCTCTCGTTGTGAGTGACAGATGATTAAAAATTGCATTCACGAGAAATCCCTTTGATGCACTTGGGAAAACGTTAGAGTTGAGCGAGACAATCGACTCACTGAGATAAATTGGTTTATAATTGGTATGTGAACTACTTGCTTGTCTTCATTTGGACGCATTTTAGATTTTAGTGATCCCTCAGCAATGATCTATTTGTGGATTCAAGATGTTCCTTCTCCATGTATCGTGGAATTTTATTTTTTTTTTTTTCTATAAAAGCACCTTCATTAAATAATCATCAGAGGTTAGATTTTTGTAAAAATATAAAAGCAAATTTTCAATGTTTTGCTTTAGTGCTTTTTGTTTCATATGCTTTGGTTATAATGTTATCCTGTATGGAGGATGTCCCGTGGAAAATGACATGTCAAAAAATTTTGCTTTCTGTCCTTATTGATTTTTAATTCAAACAGTATTTCGTGCTTTAACTAGTGTTCGTTTTTAACTGTTTATATGGAGATATGCATTCCAATAAATAGTTGTTTATTATTTAAGATTTCCAAAATGGTTAGCTGTAGTATAACTGTATTAATATTCTTTATTCTAAATAGGCCTATACTCAAGTATCACTTTAATAATTTCATGTGTTTCATTTTTATAATGGCACGATGACTCGGTTACCAGACATCTAAAAGTGGTTTATAAGCGGCCTATATATAACTGTATTGTAATTTAAATGGCCACCATATTTCAATAGAGGCAAAATATTTTACTACCTTTTCATGGAAATATCCATATTTTTGCTTACCAGTTATGGAACTAAATCGGTTTTTTATTTACATTGCCAAGAAATATGTTTTTAAATGACACAAAAATATTTCTACTGATGATAAGAAAAGTCATATGTTTTTGGTAGTTATAACCATTTACTCTATTATAAAGATGGTACCTGAAACCCATATAACTATTTACTCCATTATGAAAGAATTAATACCCATATTGCACCTGATACCTCAATATCCATCCACTTATTAAAAAGAAGATTAATAAACTTATTGTATCTGATGCCTGTAAATCTGTCTATTTAATATAATTTAGATATCTGGGTAACCATTAACTCCATTATAAAAATGATTAACACACACATATTGAACTTGATACTTGAGTATCCGCCTATTTATAATAAAGAATATTAATACACTTGTACTCAATAGCTGCCCTTCCGGAATTGATAATAAACATCTATTCACAGACATATCTTCTATAAACAGTTAAAAACGAGTTAAAAACAAATACTGTTTGAATTAAAAATCTAGCAAGAAAATATTTGACATGTCATTTTTGCCGGAAAATTGTATTTCACAACATTATAACCAAAGTTGTTGAAACAAAAGCCATGAGAAACATTTAAAATTTGCTTTATATTTACAAAAATCATTTTCAGATTAGTTAATAAAGGTGCTTATATAAAATAAAAATAAAAAATTCCACGATATTTGGAAATAAAGGAACATGTGAACTACATGTATTTGCTGATGCATGTATAAAATCTTATGGTACTTATGTTTTTATATGAACAAAGACAATTTTTTTGCTAAAATTTGTATCACACGATCAAGGCTAGAGTTGCACCACTCAAAAAACTGTCGATATCAAAGTAAGAATTAGTTTCCTGTTGTATAGAATCTAAATTTGCAGATTCAATTATATTGGCTCTTGAATTGCCTAAAATTAGGTTCCAGGTATTGTGATCCTCTGGTGGATTCGTAAACGGAGTTTGGTTTGTCGTTCTATGGGTAATTTTTTGCACACTTTTGGCTAATTAAACCGGACCCTACTGTTTATTGTGGACTTCGAACCACTCACAATCAGCGAAAGCCAGAATTCAAACCTGAAACCTGTAGTACAAAGGCCAGAGCACTAGCCAATTGGCCATCAGGCCGCTCGTAAATAGGGAGAGTGGTAAGTTATTGTCTCAAACAAGGTAAACGAGATCCCTCAATTGAACCACTGGAAAATTGGAGACATGTAATTGACAAAATGAATGTCTCTGATATTATTTCTAAAGGAAATTCTTCCGAAAAGTTAATTAAATCTCAATGGTTGGAGGATCCAATATGGCCCTTACAGACTTCCTGAGAACTGACCGTCTAACAAGATATTTTTTTTGGAAAGGAAGTAGATCGGGGAAAAGGAAAAGTTGAGTATTATTAATTTTTCTGAAGTAAATACACTTGCTTGCCGTGAAATGTTTTAAATATAATTCCATTATTGGTCTTGTAGCGTGTATATTACATTTTGTAAATCATACCGATAGTGAATCTAAGATGAGAAAATTTGGAGAACTTTCGTTGCAAGAAATACAGCATGCACCTGGAAATACAACACCACCTACGGTTTGTGCGGATTTCGAACCACTGCAGACATACCTACATGATACCGAGCGCCAGAGCACCATTCACTCTGCCATCAGGCCGTCATTGTAATTTATTAAAAGGTATAATTCTTGAATCTGATAATGTGGCTTTGATAACACAAACATCATTGTTGAACTAAAATATTTAAATGTACAAATATTGCCATTTAAAAAGAAAAAAATAATACAACACTTGAGTGACACATTACTGATATATTACGGTTCTAAAAATTCAAAAATAAAATATAAATACATATTTCAAAAACATAAGCATTAAAGGAGATGAATATTTTTGTTCCAAAAAATTAAAAGAAAAAGGAACAGATCAAATTCTATAAAGACGAATCAAAATTGAAATTGCTGATAAAAGTATTCGACCGAGAGGAATCGGACCGAACTATTCGTTTACTTCAAACTTTCATCTTCAAAATCGCATGAGAGGAAAAAAAGTAAAAATTATTTTTGGTTTTTATTCAATTTTTTTTCAGAGCAAAAAAAAAAAAAATGTGAAACAGTTAAACTAAAAAAGAAGACAGATATATACAAGTGAAAAAAAATGTATAAAATCTGTGTAGCAAGACCGAAATGGAAGATATTTCCGCATTCCACGATAAGGTAACTTTTTCGTTTGCTAGAGTAAGAAAAGAATGGAAGTGAAGAGAAGATCTCATATTTTTTTTTTTCCTTCCCGCCATTCCGAACTTTTAAAGGATGAATTTCAGCTTCATTAGAAATCTTGAGGAAGATTTTTCTTTGGAATCTGTCAAGAAAAGAATATCAACTTTTTCATTTATTCCTGGCTGACATTCAAGTCGGCAAATTTAAAATAGTCATAAAATCATCATGAAGTGGTTTCTTTTAAGAAGAACGAAACAATTTTTCTTACATAATCTAAGAAGGATTTCCACTCGTTTTGAGGAGAATACATTTGAGTTAAGCGATACAGTGGTGTATATGTTTATAATATTAACCTCTTTTTTTTTTTGTAAGCATTTCTTTATCAAAAACTTGTTTTTGCAATAACTTATTCTTCTAGAAAATATATTTACATATTTGGGCTTTTTTTTAAATGATGTAATGCGTTTTTCATATATTGCGTTTTTAATTTGAAATTTGTGACGGTTTGAATTCATAAATTTTTTGAATTTCTGAATTTAAAAAAAAAATAATAAATCTACTGAACATGTGATAAGCAGTCTCAAGATTAAAAAATCATCAAAACACTTGTGACAGTATGTGCAATATTTTCGCCATTCTGATTGAAATAATTTGATTTTCACCCCATTTCCCCCTTCCCCTTGTTTATTTCTCTCTTTTTTTTTTCTGAGTATAGTGAAGAATAGCTTTTATTTTTTATACTGTTTTGACTTTTCCAGGATGCTTATTATAAAAATCATATGTCATATTGGCTCATGTTATTAAAATTCGTTACAAATAAAAATCCTAAATTTAATTTAAAAAAAAATATAATATATAATATATATATACTGAAAGTTAACGCACTTCAATTACTGTTTGTAGATTCTATTTCGATTAAATTTTAGATCTATGTAGATTCAATTTTTCTGGAACTGACAGCAATTTATAAATTTCTGTCAGTTACAGAAAAATTGCATCAAACTTTACAGGAGAACTACTGGCCATTCAAAAGAGACTTGAGGGGTATCTGAAGCTACCTCCATCACAAAAATTGTATTAAATTAATATCTTCTCTAACTCAAGGTCTGCCTTTGCAGACTCTTAATAAAAGTTTGTAATGTATGATCTTGAACATTGTATCACTTTTAGAACAAATCCACTACTTGAATTGAATGTGCATCCTGCAATGGATCCCTGCTCATTAGAATTTGGAAATTAATGAAACTGCAAATTCTTTGGCGAAGAATATCAAAGTCTAGATCAGACTGCCATTTCTACTTCCTTGCATCTGCAAGGAATTAGGAATGGAATGGTAAAATGCTTGTAATCCCTTCCATCTAAGATTAAAACTAAATACCAAATTACAGAACTAAGTGTAGACAGTAAAAACAGCTACTACTTTCACAAGATTAAGGATGCATCATCACAAAAATATGAAAATTTCTACTGATGATGTTAAATACCAAACATTTTGCAACTGCCCTAGTGTCGAGCTTACTCCTCATCATGTCTTCGATTTCTCAGCTGTTACAGCCTCCATACATTGTCTCGATCCTCCCTCAAAGGATTTCTACTTAGGGCTGGCAATCAACATAACCAATATTATTCGGGAGCACCACGATATTTGACTTTCTTGTAATATTTGTTTTGCACGTTATTTGTTACTCCGCGTCTGTAGTTTATCTTCAACCTAGAAGCACATCCTAGGTAGTGCTAAGTGAATAACGTCGGTGCAGCACATGCCTTAAGACATCCAAGACAACTGTCTAAGTATTTTCTAGCCGCATTAGAACAAAAAAAAATATTTAATTTAAAACAGCAACACAGTCAATCCCAGACAAATAATATTATATTTGATAATTTGCTCTGGACGGTTTATTTTTTATAAAAGCTATCTTCTTAAGAATATCTAACTTACCATATTAATACCATCCGAAGATGCTCACACAATTAGCCTAGTAAAAAGAATATTATCAAAGATTGTCTGTTTTCACACATTTGCTGTTTATGACGGTTTAGTTTCTTATAAACATTTTTCTAGAAAATACACGACTTATGCATTGTTACATGCGAAGGAATCATCCACTCAATCATTTGTTCAATTGTTGCTCTTGCCTTGGAAGAACATTTGTTGCTCTAAACTGTTTATTTATTTATTTTCTAACCTCAATCTAATTCAGATTATCTAACTTATTTATAGTCACACCCGAAGAAAGCAAGAAAACACTCTAATTAGCCAAAAACAAAGAATTTTATCGAAAGAGTATTTGTTTCTCTTGACTCGTTATTCTCTTAGAGACAATCTTCTTGTGAATAGCAATTTTATGTATTGTTAAGCCTGAAGAAAATAATAAACTACCCACACAATCAATAACAACAGCTCAACAATGAAAAATAATATTAATATAGTGTAATTGTTCTTCTGGATTTTTGTATGCTTTCATAACTTCCATCGATACATTTAAATACAAATTAATATTAGAAGAATAAATCAAGCAATACAATTTATTATTATTTAAACAAATACAATTTATCAATTAATCTATTTTAGAATAAAAACACCTCTTTTTTCTGTAGAATAATTGAGCACGGTTTATCCTCACGGTACATAGAATTTAGTAGGGAAGGTAGGAAAAAATAAAGTCACGAGAAATTAAATTCCTGATAAAATTAATAATAAAAAAAAATTTGCTTTATTTATTTTGCTCTTTTAATAATATCTTCTAAAAACATTGGTTAATTAATATGAAAGATTCGTCAGCCACGTCAAATAGTTTTTATTTGGAATGGAATAAAAGAGTTTTAAGAAAGCTAGCTAAAATGCAAATGGCTTGAAATGCTTAAGCACATAGCCTTTGGAAATATCCGCGTTTTACAACATCGAAAAACAGATTTGAAAAATTATTTTCCGTTATGTTTCTTGTTTACTCAAAAAATATTTTCTTCTGCAAAGTAATTGGGGAAAGTCGAGACAGAACGTTACTTTTCAATACTTTTTTTCCCGAAGTGTTCTCGCAATTGTCCTAAATAAATCTTTTTGATTTGCAGTCAATAAACAGCGATTAAATTTATTATGTATTTATTTGAAAAGCAAATAAGGCTAAAGATTTTAGAAAAAAAGTAGTAAATCAGAAGAGAAATTGGGTTTCTTTGTTTTACAGACATGAAAGAATATAATAATTAAAATAAATGAA
>BPLR01018456.1:0-116329 GCA_021605095.1 Caerostris extrusa | reverse complement strand
TTGCCAGCTGCATTGGAACATTAAAAATATTTTTATTATCTCTACTTTCACACGTTGTATATATGTGTATGTACATGAGCTTATATTTCTTGGATTATCTCTGCATAATGTATTAAACCAGTGTCTGTGTGATTAATCTTATATTATGTATCTATAAAGGTGCTAGATCTACGGAGTGTAATGTACCATTTGAGCATCACACAATCTCCACCAAATAAAGTGACGCATCTCAATTTCCAGCCCAGGATACTCAATTTGCATCTTTGTTTGTTTTATTAACAGTAAAAATATTAAATGAAATTGTTCAATTACACTTTGTATCAAATTTTTGACATTCTTAACACTGAATCCTTGCAAACAGCAAAAATATTATAGGAATGCAGGGTTTGTAAAATATCTCTATTTTGCGAATGTGTTCATTGTTTTTCAGTTGTCAATATGTTACTTCTAGACTATTGGCCATTTGGCTAGCGTTTTGACCTTTGCTATCGCAGGCTTCAGGTTCGAGAATACTGTCATTTTGTGTGGATATTTGTGGTGTTCGGAATCCACGTTAAACTGTCAGGTCCTGTGTCTAATCTACAAAATGACAATAGAGACAAACCAAACAAAACTAGGACAGCGGACGATAAAGTGTATTGAGAAGTTTTTCAAAACTGTTTTGAAGTTAGCAGGGCAGTCCAACTAGAAAAATAAGGCATTCTGTTACGATCGACACAGAGTATGTTTGTTCTCTGAACAAAAAATCTGTGTCTGTATCTACTGAAGAGCAAAACATTATGACCACCTGTCAATAACGAGTTGGCACACCTTTTGGCGCGCAACACAGCTTCGACCCGCCTGGCATGGATTAATACCACCACTTCTAATACCAGTTAAATACCACTTCCACCTGATCAGGTGCCTTCCACGTCATCCACGCGAGTTCATTGCAAAATGTAGGGGTGGTCATAATGTTTTGGCTCTTGAATATGTTCTTCTCTGTTCAAAATAATGTCAACAGTTAAAATCGGACTATTGCAAACCTGAGTCTACAGAATTATTAAACCAAACCTCTTTTAAATAATATATGAATGAAATGGTGACTTTTTATAAATAAAAATTTATAAAATTTGTGTAAAATATAGCTAAAATATTAATTTTAATGAATAAATTTATAAAAAAAAAAAGCAGTAAAGTTATATTACTAAAATTTTCGCTGTGTTTTTCACGTCTAAATCCTCAGTGCTGGACATCCCATGAGAAATCTACCATGGATGGATGGATGGAAACGGCAGTTTCTGTTCTCATGGAGGGCGTAAGTAGGTAGAAGTCCGACTTGGATCCGTGTCGTCGAAGAAGGAGGGCAGTACCTTCCGGGAATATTTTTAGGGGAAATACCTTCAGCATTTGTGTATCGTATGAGAAAAACCTGGAAAACTCCCTCCAGGTTGTTTGACTAACGAGACAAGATGCTGAACATCACAAACGATATCGAGTCTCTCGTTTTTTTGAAACAGTGTCTACAACAAAGTCGCCAACGGATTGAACCTCAGCATTAATGTTCACTAGCGGCGCACGTTGCCCCAAGAGCCATGACTCGAGAACTATGCTTCTAACTTATCATACTAACTATTTAGAAGTTACTTTTATTGCTTCTCCAATGTTATTACAATCTCTTTTGTGTAAAATTTACAAAAAAACTCTTAAAGATTTTATTATCATTTTCTGTTTTTCAAATATATAAATATTAACCTTAAGCATATAGAATTCGAATAAAATTTTTCACAGGTTTCATGAATATATAGAAGTGGAAAGTTTTCAAACTTTAAAAGTAAAAATATTTGTACATAATTTTATAATTTATGCATTTCTTTTCGTAATACACATCAAAAGTAAGTTTTTTGAAACTTCTTTATTTTAACTCTTTTTCTAGATTTATATATATAATTCATATAAAAGTAAAAAAAATTGTTTACAAAATTTTCAGAAATTTGTTTGAAAACTCATTTATTTCTTTTTTATTATGGTTTAATTTCTTATTTATTTTTATTTCCTTTCTATTTTCGTAATTTTCTTAAAATATGTCCATATTCTAGATTTAGATATATTACATTATTTTGATATGTTATCATCAAAATATTTCCACATTTTAATAGTTTGTCAAGAACATATTTTAGACAATTTTTTTCCAAATACTAATATTTTGTACGTGTGGTATATGTGATATTTTTTTTAATTGAAAATTTCATATTTGCCTATAAATAATATTTATCGTGTATTACCTTCAGTAATTTTTTTTTTTTTTTTCATATTGGTACAGAATGAAATTGACTTGATTGAATCTTTATTTTTAACTTCGGATAATTAAAAGTTAAAAAATATTTTATTATATTAATTGTAAACGCAAAAGAAAAAGATTTTTCTCGTAATTTAAATAACTAGATTATTATTTTTCTTTTGAAATTGAATTAATTCAATGAAATTACTATGATTAATATTGGTTTCTGAAAAAATTTAATTACTAAATTTGTAAACATGATAGCTTAAAAAATTTAATTGCTGTTTTTTTTACCTTTGTTATCATTTAAATAGCTAGATTAATATTTTTCTTTAAAAATTAATTCAATGAAATTAGTAACAATAATATTACTTTCTGAGAAATCAAATTATTAAATTTCTATGATGATAACTTAAAAAAATATTAATAGCCATTTTTTTACCTTGATATTATTTAAATTGATTTCATTTATATAGCTAGATTAACATTTTCTTTTTAAAATTGAGTCAATATAATTAGTATGCTTAATATTAATTTATAAATATCATCATCATCAATACCACGATAGACCAGGTGGCCAAGACTTTCCTTTTGAAGAAATTTCCATGCAATCTTCTGAGTGACAATGGTCTTCCAATACTAACTCATAGTATGGCGAAATCTTCTTCAATCGTATATCCATCGTATCTTTGTCCCTGTGACTTTTCCAAAACGAGAATTTTTTGCAGCGTTTAAATCGTTTATTCTAAATATATCAACTGTCCATTTAATAAATTGATCTTAATAAATTTTATAATATCCTGGGCCTTTATAGCATTTATATATTTCTGTGTTGTACCAACAATCACATTCCTTAACACCTCCAAGAATATCCCTTAAAATCTTTCGCTCAAATAATTTCTAAATATAGAAATTATTAAATTTGGAAGCATTATAGAATGAAAAAATTATTTGCTATTTTTTGACCTTGATTTCATTTAAATAATTTCAATTTTAATTAATTTTTAATTAATAAGAAAAGGAAATAATTTCTTTGTGTGCTATTTCAAAATCTTTTCTGACATTTCAATTTCTTTCACCACGTAAGACAACTGATGAAGATGTATGCAGTTTGTAATGCAATATCTTTTGGGCAATGTCGAATCTTAATTTGAGTGAGGGCGTAACTTAATGTCATACAAGTATATGATTACTCATTATGTTTTTAAAAAAAAATAATGAACTAGAGTAACTTTCATGAAAAAAAAAATCTGTTAAAATAACCTTCAACTATAATACTTCAACACAATAATTTTTAATCAACTATATTTCGACAGATGAAATAAAAATAAACACTGAAAAAAATTTACCAATAGTGTTTTTAACAAATCTAAAAATAAATTATCTAAAATAGAATTAATATCTAAAAATAGAATTAGAAAATTAATAGAATAGAATTACTACCATAATTTCGTTGAAAATAACGAATAAATAACTAAAAGTAATATCTTAAAAAGTAATACTTAATGAATCTATGCACCCTTTTCCCCTGTCTGGGAACCAACATAATAGCTTAATTATTTTCCAATGGTGTACCCATTGCTTTCCAAATATATTATTTAGAAGTCATTATAATCATGCTTTTCCCCTGGCACTGGAAAGCTCTGTCAGACTCTCTGTTAGTTGAGCTGCAGAACTCGCCCGAAGAGGAATTATATTTCCTGCATCCTGCGCGCTAACTGACTATCGGGTTTTGGCTTAGAAGTGGAATCTTTCCATGAAAACTCGTCTAATTATCCTCCAGCCTGTGCCTCAAGCATCTCAACTCTACCACACCCGCTATCTGGTTGCCCAACCTGCACACTATAATATCCATTTATAAACAGTATGATGCATTTATTTAATTTAATATCCAAATATAAATAGTAATATATATTTAATTTTTAAAATGGATTCCGAACTACTATAAACAGCCATGGGACTCGAACTGGAAACCTGTGGCACTGGATGCTAGAGAGCTAGTAACTCGGCCATCAGGCACAAATATTTGATATCCACTTATAAATAATAACTAAAACATTTGAAATTGTGGCGATGTTGTTAAAATGTTGTTAATAAATTTAAAAAAATCATATCCAAACTGAATTTAAATAAAATTTTGAAGAGGGTATTTATTTTATATAAATATAATTATATAAAAATAGATAAATATAAATTTTCTTCAAAAATCAAAAATAGTCTTAAATTTATAGACATAACATATGAAATGCTATTATTTACTTATTAAAAAATTATTGCACAATGTACTTATTAATTAAGTAAGAATAATATTTGAAGGTAGGTACAATGTTTCTATTATTACTTATTAATACATCTAATGAGTACAGTTTTACTCATTAAACGCATAAATAAATAACGTAATAAATAAGCATCTAATGAGTAATATACTTGCTCTTCTAACCAGACAGAAAATTAAAGCAAGTATTTTATGCACGAAAACCATTTCAAAGATTAATGGTGACAAATTAATCCTATTTATATTTATTGTTCTTAATTATACAAATATGATTCATTCAAGTTTAATTTTAATTTTTATTTATTATGCAATCATTTGTTTAAAAAACAATGTAAAACATTAAATTTGTAATTAAATGGAAATTTCTTTTTTGAAATATGATAAACAGATTATTAAATTAGATACAGTTTTTAATAATTGAATCAAAAAATTAAATCAATTACAAACTTCAATTAAGTTTTTAAATTCCATTTTTATTAAATTATGAGTTTGAAATTTTTTGGAGAACATAATAACATTATTCTTTCTTTTTACTACAGAAATTTCTATTTTAATTTCTTGTATTAATTTTATGTAATCAAATTAAATCATAATATAAAATAATTTTCTGGATTTTTTTATTTCATGTTAATGCAGTAGTCTTCGTTATTTTCCGGCTAAATGTTGCATTTAAATTTCATTTCAAATTTTTATTATGTTGTTTTTGTTTTTATCCCATTTGGTAGACAGACAACATCTAGATCCAAGTCAAGAACCAGTGTGGTCTCATGGAAGGAAGGAAAGGGAGGGCAGCTCCTGTTTTGATGGAGCAGCTGGAGCAGCCGTAGGTAGAAGTGGTGACTTGGCTCCGTGACGCTGAAGAAGCAGGGCAGTGCCTTCCATGGATGACTTTCAGGTGGAACTATCCCGCATTTTCGTGTAGAACAGAAAGTATATTTAATAATGAACAAAAGTATATCTAAATTTTGCATAATTACAAATTGCAGAATCCAAAGAGTTGTTGTTGTGTCTTATCCTCAGTGTCTGTAGTGTGGGATAGACATCACACGAGCAGTTTATTTATGGATGGAGGGAAAGGGTGCAGTTTCTGTTGTGATGGAGCACCCTTTGGTAGAAATCTGACTCGGCTCCTTTGTTGCTGAAGATGGAAGGCAATACCTTCCGGGGGACTTTTTAGAGGAAAACACCCACATTTGTGTATCGAAAATATATATAATGTAATGAACAGAAAGTGTATCTAATGTAATGAACATCAAGTATATCTAACTTTGCATGTAATTGCAAATTCAAAGAGTTGCTATTGTGTATAATCCCCCAGTGTTCTGCAGTGCAGTAAGAAAATTCCACGAGTAATCTATTCATGGAGGGAGTGAGGGTTGCAGCTTCCGTGTTGTGACGGATCGAGTCTGACTCGGCTCCGCCATCGTTCTACTCATGGAGGGAGTGAAAGGGTGAAGAAGGTGAGGGCAGTGCTTTCCGTGTTGCTGAGGAGGATGTTTAGGAGGGATGTTTAGAACTACCCTCATATAAAGCCCCTATCCCGCATATGAGAAAACCCAGAAAATTCCCACCAGGTAGTTCATCTAACGAGGCAAGATGCTGGACATCACATATGCCATCGAGTCTTCTCGGTTTTTTTTTAAACAGAATCTACAACAAAGCCAGAAATGGATGGAACCTCAACCCTAAAGCTCACCAGCGACGCGCGTTTCCACTAAGTGTCAAGTCGGGCGAAGTTTATTATAAAATTACTTTATCAATACAACAATATTTGCGATAGAATTTCTTATACTTTTTTAAAAAATTAAACTACAAAAATTATCTTCTACTTTATATTTTGTTTATCATAAAAAAGTTTTAAGAATAAATATGCTTTTCATCTAAAAGACAATGAGAATTATTTGTAATGTGCATATGTTAAGTAAAATGTTATTTTACTTATTTATTTATGTTGCATTTCATTTAAAAATCACTGCCATAAGTTCGTGGTAAATTATTTACTTTACTAAAGTCAACTTCATAACATTGTTTTTCTTTTATATTACATCACTTTAGACATAAACATTACCTTTAACAAAACTAGGAAATAAATTCATTCTTCTTCATATCTCTTCATATAAATTAAAAATAAACTTCTGTATTATTAATGAAAATTATCTCCATGCACGAGACATATAGCATTACATCTGACATGTACTGACACAGAAAATTCAACAATGTAATAAATGTATAAACCTCTTTTCCTTACTCTTTAAAATATCCATTAACAACAACAGAAAAAAAATAAGGTGTTTTGCTTTGCATATTTTTAGCAGACACTTACAAACCAGATCGCCCACGCTAGCATCTTTCTTCTTGAGATAGTTTCTGTCCCATTTTATTAATTCTCTAAACAAATCTTTTTTAATCATTAAGATGTCATGTGAGGAAACGTGTAGCAATGCTACTTTGTTTGTCTTGCAGAAATTGTTATGTGCACAGGTACCAAGTGTTTTAATACGCAGACTTGTGAGTAAGAGGTTTTTGTTTCAGATATGATGTGCATCAGCGAGGTTTACTTTTGTGCCAGTTGTGTTCTTTGATAATAGAAAACCCTGAGGCGACAAGTAAAACAGTCTTCCTGAAGAAAGAAGGAAGTTTTGTTTTGGTATAATTTCCCATTATTTGACGTACACCATTTGACGTTGTATTTTTAAGGTTCTTTTTTAAAAGGAATTTGAGAAAATGTGTTTTTTTCACAGAAAAGATGTAGTAAAAAAAATAAATGCAATTTTTCTGACTCTTGCCTATTTCTTTTTTGAACTGTTCTGGTTAAGGTTTGTTTTGTCGCTCTACGGTCATTTTTTTTTGCACACTTTGTGTTAATTCAACCGGCCCCTACAGTTTAACATGGAATACGAACCGTTAATAAATATCCATACCACCACCAGGATTCCAACTTGAAACATGTGGTACCAAAGGCCTGTGGGATAGCCAATTGGCCATCAGGCCGCAGGGAGATTGAAGGAAAGAAGTGGGGATTAGAACAACCTTTGGATCTAGATTAAAATGGCACATAGTACATGTATAGCCACGTGTGAGTATCCTTGTTGACGCTGAATCAACCACACTAATGTCTTTCTAATGGTGAATAATTTAAAATCAAAAAGCGTTCTAAGTCAAATAAACGTGTTTCTTATCACATTTGGTCGACAGCACCATCTAGACCAAGTCCATGAATACTTGCGTTCTCATGAAAGGAATGAAGGCAGGGGCTGCTTCTGTTGCGAAGGAGCACCCCTTAGATAGAAGTCTGACTTGGCTTTGTGTTGTCTGAAAGGAAGGCAGTGTCTTTCAGGAGTTTTAAAGGGAACTACAACGCATTTGCATTTCATATGAGAGAAAACCCGTACAAATCTCGCCAGGTAGTCCAAATAACGTGGCTAAATGTTGAACATCACAAACTCTAACAAATCTCCTCGATTTTTGAAACAGTGTCTACAACAATGTCCCATTTTATTAATTCTCTCAACAAATCTTTTTTAATCATTAAGATGTCATATGAGGAAGCGTGTTGCAATGCTACTTTGTATGTCTTGCAGAAATTGTTATGTTCACAGGTACCAAGTGTTTTAATACGCAGACGTATGAGTAAGAAGTTTTTGTTTCAAATATGATGTGCATCAACAAAGGTTTACTTTCGTTTCAGTTGTGTTCTTTAATAATGGAAGACCCTAAGGCGACAAGTACCAGAAGAAAGAAAGGAGTTTTGTTTTGGTATAATTTCCCATTATTTGACGTACACCATTTGATGTTGTGTTTTTGAGGTGCTACTTTCAAAAAAGGAATTTGAGAAAATATGCCTTTCTCGTAGCATCTTATTTCAGAAAAGGCTGTAAGAAAAAAATGTAATTTGTCTGACTTTTGTCTATGTCTTATGCCTGTGACGTCTTTTTTAAGTATATCATATTTCACATCATAATAATTTAATTTTATCTGAATTACGAGCATTTGCTTTAGCTTTTCTATAACTTTAAATTATGGTATGATTCATATTATTATTATATTTCGTACTATGACATTGAAATAATTATATTTAAAAATAAAATTTGTTCCAAATATTTCAATTTAGTGTATAGTGTTTTAGTAATTTAGTGTTTCAATTTAGTGTAACGGAAATGGAAATATATTGTTCGAATTATATCGAGTAAATTTTATACCCTTCTAATTAAAAATATTATATTATCTCTACTTCCACAGTTAATATTTGCGTCATGTGCAATATATTGGATATCCTGCATAATTTAATGATGTATGTGATTAATCTTACAATCAAGAGCCAAAACATTATGACCAGCAAAGGCACACGAGTCGGACATTTGCTGCGTAGCCCCATATCCAACAGTGTCCGCTGAACAGTGTGCTCCGATACTATTCTACTTGGCCCTGCATTGTATTGGGCTGTCAGCTGAGCCACTGTCTGGCTCCGGTTTTGCTTCAGCATGCGAGACAGTCTCTAACGACCTTTTTCTTTGATAGCGTGGGGACGTCCAACACCATGTCATCTACTGCTGGTTTCACCGCCATTCATCCACTTTGCATAAGTACTAACAACTGTAGATCGCGAACAACCCACGAGTCGTGCAGTTTCGAAAATACTTGTTCCGAGCCTTCGAGCCAATACAATCTGCCCTCTGTCAAAGTCGTTAGATCCGCAGCCTTTCCCATCACACACAGAAGTAAGTGAAAGAATGATTCTTCAGATTCTCCAGCAGCAGTTAAATACCACTTCCACCTGATCACGTGCCTTCCACGTCATCCAGGCGAGTTCATTGCAAAAAAAGTATGGGTGGTCATAATGTTTTGGCACTTGAGTGTATATTATGTATGTATAAAGGTGCAGATACGAGTATTATGTATAATTTACATCACACACAATCTCAAATAAAGTGGCACATCTGAATTTAATTGAGATATATTTTATCTTTTGTTTATTAACAGTAAAATATTAAAAATAAAATTGTTCAATTACACATTGTATCAAATTTTGACATTTTTAACACACTGAATCCTTGAAAACAGTAAAAATATTATAGGAATGTAGGTTGTAAAATATCTCTATTTTGCGAATGTGTTGTTGTTTTCAGTTGTCAATATGTTAACTTCTAGACCATTGGTCAATTGACTAGCCTTTTTGACTTTTGCTACCACAGGTTTCAGGTTCGAATACTGCCTGTGGCATGGAACTTTGTTAGTGATACGGAATCCACATTAAACTGGTCCCTAATTAGCCTAAAGTGTGCACAAAATGGCAGTAGAGCGATAAATAAAACCAATTTAGACCATTTGGAAATTGCTTTGTAAATGATTAATCTATTATTACTTTCACGTTTATTGTCAGTTCCACATATTTTAAAGCATTACTTAAAAGCAAAATGTTATAAACTCCCACTTAAGATTTCTTTATAAACTTTTTGACATAAATGTACGTTAAAATTCTTGTGAATAAATACAACTGAAAGAACTGTAACAGATAAGGATAACAAGACATCGTTTATAACTATATTACTAGACGAATCTTACCACTCAAATGCCTGCTAGCAACCCAACTGAAGATTTACATCTTTGGTTTGCAGCCTACTATCTTTTTCTTTAGAAGCATTCAATAAAAAAAATAAGTATCAAATTATTAACCGTTGTTGCCAAATAAGCATTCCTTAAAGATAGCTGGAGATAATTTAAACACATTCCTCACAACTGAGTGCCACGTAGCTGGTACCCTAGATCTTTCCAAAATGAAGTGCCTCGTAGGTGGCATCCTAAATCGTTCCAAAACATCCAAAAAATACAACTATTTATAAGAACAAGATCAACCGTGATCTTTCTAAAAATACCAAACAAATACAACTATTTATAACGATAACATGACATCGTCTATAATATCCATCTAGACAAATCTTAACACTAAAATGCCTGCTACCAACCCAATTGAAGATATACGTGTTTGGTAAACAGCATTCTTTATCTCTTTAGGAGCATCCAATAAAAAATAAGTATCAACTTATTGATCGGTGTTGCCAAATAAGCATTCCTTAAAGCTAGCTGGAGATAATTTAAACACATCCCTCACAGTGAAGTGCCTCGTAGGTGGCACCTTAGATCCTCCCAAAATATCCATGTGAAACCACAGCAGGCTTGTAAACCCATGCTGTTTGTGAAGAAGAGGAACCTGGCCTCTGGGTACCTATATCCCATGGCACAATCTCTGCTGGGTCTATTATGTCCAAAGTTCTTTCCAATAAGAACCGGTTCCTTATAGGTGAGGTTAAACACACACTTCAGGACATCCGAGTAAACACATTTATTTTATCTTTAGCGCTTTTGGACTTGAAGGTAAGAACATGGATCTGATAATTAATATCTTTCACTGCCTTCTGTCCTCAGGTGATCCGATGGTGAATGGATGCATCTTTTTTTTGAGAAAGCGAGTTTATCTGGTTAAAACGTCTGTCGCATGCAGAATTCAGATCACTGGCCTTTAAAACGTCGATTGAATTTTAAGCAGTTTTTAGGTGCGGTGTTATGGCATGTCTACTGAGAGAAAAACAAGGCTTTTAATTGTACAAACGTAAATGAGTATCAGTTAATATAGTAACTCAGCTGAGAATTTTTGTTTGATGAGATGGTATTTTTAGTAATGGCTAATGATTGTTTTATTTCATTTTTTTGTCTTGTACGAATAAATATAGAATCATGATTCGTGTTTAAATAGATTTGTATTTCATTTTTGAAAATAATAATTATTCTATCATTAGTTTTGAATTAGTGGTATGTGAATGACAAATGATTTTTATTGGATTATTATTTATTATTGAGTTATTATTTTTATTGGCTAACAAATAGGAAAGGCTCTTTTTATTTTTTGTGAACAAATATGTGTTGATAAAATAAATAAAATAATACAAACGAAGGTTTGATAACAAAATTTTTGTTTGATGAGGTTTAAATGATTGTTTTTTTTATTTTTTTTTGTCTCGTATGAAAGAAACATGAGTCGTGCTTAATATGTATTTCACATTATCTTATCATCATGGCAAACAATTTTAATTATTATTTTTCAAATTGGTTAAAAAAGACTACAAATATGTATTAATGAATAAGAATGAAAATCAAGGAAATCGTTCTTTTCAATGAATCTAAATACCTAAACATTCTCATAATTGATTACTTTGCAATTTTGAATCGAGAAGTATCTTGGAGTTTGAATGCTTCCCCTTGTGACTCAGCGGCCAGATGAAATGGCTAAATTTTCCAAGTCTATAAATTCATAGTGTTTTCTAGAGGTTCGAACCCTTTAAACTGACTGACCGTAGAGGGGCAAACCAAGCCAAACCCAAAACTTGAACGTAAATAAAATTATTTAAAAACTTTTAAAACTGAGATAAAATAAGGCCTGGCTGTTTTGGTGCTCAGAGAACTGAACTGAAACTTTCAAGCCTGTGAAATATCCATTGTAAACTATAGGCAGCTCTAGGAAGATATTTTACTTTCGTGCGGAGGATCTATGGATAAAAATAATTATTAAATTAGACTCTTTTCCTGTAAAACTATAAAATATATGAATATCATTTTAAAGTATTTTTTATATATTTAATTCATAAATTTTAAGTACTTTTTTATTTAAATCTTTTTTGTATGATTACATGAAGGTTATTTAAACATAATTATAACAAAATTATTAGACATATGAAAGAGGGAATATTTATCTTTGTACTAAAAATTGCTTTATTAATGCAAATTTTAATCACGTCATTTAACTACACACAAAAAAAATGTATGGCATACTAATTTTAATAAAAATTGATGTTAAAAAATTTATGTAAATGAGTTTTTTTTATATCTATCTTGAAATAGTTTTCGTTTATTTATATAGCAAACAAGAAATTTAAATAAAGATAAATGGCATTTCATTCACGTACTATTAAAATGTTTAAATGAAAAATTAATTAGCTTTTTTTTTTTTTTGTTAAAAAGACATTTAATTTACAAACATTTAACAAATCAACATTTAAGTTACAGAGCGTTTATGAATTAATTTTTAAGCTGTTTATATAAAAAGGCCTTTTAAAAAATTCCTTTAAAATATATTCTTACAATTAAAAAATGATTAGATTTTTACAATAATCACAACTTTAAAACACATTTATTAATTAAGAATTTCATCATTTAATATTCAGAAAAAATCAATATCTCAAAAGGTTATTTTAAAATTAACAAAAATAATTTCTAAGCATTTTATTTAATTGTTTTTCAGAAGTTTTTGGTAAATGAAATTTAAAACATAAAACAAAAATCAACCTGAAGACTTATCGTTTTTATTTTTAACTTATTTTTTCATTTGTTTTAAAAATAACACTTTTGAACTAATTTTTTTTTACAATGCTGAACATTTTGTCTCAGTCCTGTCCCACCACACTACAACTTCTAATATGTAGCAAATTCAGCATTAGCCAAAGATGCAAAGATGGGCGACTGTTAAACTGAACACACAATTTTTCCTTTATAATTGAGGATGAACATTATAAAAATGATATTTTGGAGCTCTCATTTTCATCCGATGAACGGAAATCGGACTCGATAGCTTATTAGTTTGGTTCGACTTCTTTGCTTGTAACACAAATGAAATACCAACCATCTCTCCATTTTAAACCACAAGCCCCAGTCTAATATGACTGTAGAGTGACTAATGGCTATAATATGACTGTAGGGTTGACACCCCTGCCCCCGTAAAAAGAAAACATCTCATGTTTTGGAATCTGCCGATATTTAGAAGGCCTTGATCCACCATGGGGCTGTCGCACCAATGAAGAAGAACATATGTATGCATATATATAGAGAGAGACTTCTGAGGGTTTAACTTATCAATTTTCTTGAAAGATTTTCTGAAGAAATTTGTGACTCGTAGGGCAACCTGTGAGCATTAGTAAGTTGATATGGAATTCTTTGTCGCAATGTCCACCAAGTCTACTTGTTATTAAAACACATGTAAATAGTTGGAATGAACTTTAAGTTACATCAATTTTAAGTTGATCGTCAAGTAAAAGATTTTGCTAACTCATATGCAGCCCTACATGCTATCTAACTCTTTTACATCTAGGCCCAAGTTAGTCATCTCTCGGAGTTTAGTTTTTCGTTTACTCCAAAGCAAAACAAAAGATTTGTTACATGTTTATAAATACATTAATTCTGAATAATTAAAAATATTTTGTAACTAAAATTAAAATATTTTGTATAAAATTATTTTATCATTTAAAGAAAAAAAAATTCCCCATAAAAAAGTTTTTAGATATGTATACAAATTAAAAATATTATCAAAAACATGCCACAATTGACACATTTGCATGCGGAAATATTTCATTAAAAAGAATATGAAGTAGGTTTTCAAGTTACAAATATTTTTTTTTTTTTTTTATTTTTTGCATAACATCAAATGAAAACTTTTCTTTTAGAATTTGCTTTCAAAGACAATTTTTTTCTTCTGTTTGAACATCACACGAATGCATTTTGCAGAAAGATGCTTTCGAGATTGTTAAACATAATGATACCGGCCAAAAGTTTTGTAAGTTTGGCGCAAAAAAAAAAAAAGTCTAAAAGTCTTTGAAATTCGAAACGCAAAATGCCGCAAACACAAAACGCGGACTTGACGAAACTTCTTCTTGAGTACTTACTTGTACCTTAAGAGAATTTCACGAAGTTCTAGAAACTAGAAAAGGCTACAAAAAACGTCTTTGTCTTGCTTATAAAATGTTTCTCTTGATGTAAAATTACAATAAATTCTTACACTTACTCACTTCAACGTAAAAACATAACGTAAAACCACTTTGATTAAAGAACGCTGTAAAACAACTTTACATTGTATATACTTTTTGCAGTAATTTTTAAGTATATAATTTTTTTCTTAATTTAAGTGTGAATTGTTCAGAAATTATTCACTCTCATTCTTAAATATTATTATTCACATACAATTCATTTCTGAAAATCAAATTTCTTTATGTTATATAATTTTTGAAGTGAAATTTTATTCAATATAAAATTTAGATTATAACATAAATGATACATTTGGAACAACATTATAATCTTAAAAGTACAAGAATTTTTAAATATTTAAATATTTTAAAAGTCTCTATCATGATTTAGCTATAAAATTTACTCTTTGGATTCTGTGATTTTTGTAATTATATGTTGTGGTGTTTTCGTTTCCAGTGTTCCCCTCCTCCAGATTGTAGTGTGCAAGTTTGTGCAGCTGGATTGTAATTGGTTGTGGTTGGGTTGGGACTTGAGACACAGGTTGGAAAACTCACAGCTTTATTGACACACGTACAATATTTAACACATTTAAATACGTATAATTATAGATTTATGAAAGGATTCCCCCGAAAGACCGAAAACCCGATATTCAGATACGCACAGGGTGCGCGAATTATACTTCCTCTTCGGGTGAGAGTCTGTAGGCTACATAATACTCCGGGATGCACTTAATCTACTTCCCTTGGGATGAAAGGAAATAGTTTTAGTACTTTAAGTACAATATAATAATCTGAAGGTCTAATTAGTCAGTCAAATTAGCCCGATGTAGCATAAGGTACTATACAATACCCGTACAATGCCCGTACTATAAGGTACTATACAATAAGATAATTTCAGGAAGTTCCGAAACTAGAAAAGGCTACAAAAACGTCTTTGTCTTTCTTTTAAAATGTTTCTCTTGATGCAAAATTACAATAAATTCTTACACTCGCACACTTCAGCATAAAAACATAATGTAAAACCACTTTGATTAAAGAACGCTGTGAAACAACTTTACATTTTATATACTTTTGCAGTAATTTTTAAGTATATGAATTTTTCTCGTAATTTAAGTGTGAATTGTTCAGAAATTATTCACCCACATACTTAAATATTTTTATTAACATAAAATTCATTTCTGAAATTCAAATTTTTTTCTTGTGTGATATAATTTTGAAAAGGAAATTTTATTCAATATAAAATGTGCATTATAAATCATGAATTTGGAAAAAAATTATAATCATAAGAATAAGAATTTTTTTTTTTAAGAATATAAATATTTTAAAAGTCTCTCTCATGATTTTAGATTATATCATTTAATCTTTTTGTATTCTGCTATTTATAATTATATATTGTAGTATTGATGGTTCGATTGGGCCCCCTGGATTTTAGTGTACAAGAAGTACAGGTTGTTCAGCTGGATTGTAACTGGGTGTGGTTGTGTTGAGATTTGAGAACTCCCAGCTTTATTTACACACTCCCAAACACCACACACATAAATATTTAACACATTTAAAAATATATAGTTATAGATTCGTGAAAGGATTCCACTTCTAAGCCGGAAACCCGATACTCAGGTAAGCGTAAAGGGCGTGAAATATACTTCCTCTTCGGGTGAGAGTCTGTAGGCCAACTAATGCTCCGGGAGTAACTAAATATATCTCATCTCGGGATGAGAGACTAAACTTTTCTCAGCATGAATGTAAGGTGAGCTGTATTTCTTCTCAGGTGAGAGTCTCATAGCTTACTGACCATTTCTCCTGAACGCCACAGGGTCTTGCAAGTCGTAGGGGGTAGCACGGTTATGATGTAGGATTAAATATACTTTCTGTTGATTAAAATCGTTTAATAATTAATGTAGGCTGCATTAATTTAGAATTTTTTTTAGAAATTTTTTTCAGATCTGCATTTTTCCTACATTTATCCTTTTTAGTAAAGTTGAATATACAGCTGCTATTTTACATTTATTTCTCCTCACTTATATGTTATTCATAAAATAAGAAATAATTTCTTCAAAATATATGTATTTTCATATAAGTCATATATTTTATAAAAGGCATTCTAACAAAAAAAAAAAAAATGTTTTCATGTTATGTGAGGTAAATTTTGGAGTAAATATATATAAATTTTAGAGTAAATATATATATATATATATATATATATATATATATGTTTGTATGTATATGTATATGTATATGTATTATTATGCATTTTGGTAGAAATTAATTTTTAATTTTTTTCTGATCTAAATTTTCTCTACATTTATCATTTTTAGTAAAATTAAGTAAGGAATTTTAGTAAAGTATTTTTAGTAAGTTTTTTTAGTAAATATTCAACTGTTATTCTACACTTATTTCTTATCACTGGTGTGTTATTCGTAATATAAGCTAGTATTTCTTCAAAATATATTTATTATCATGTAAATCATACACTTCATAAAGCATTCTAACAAATTCTTTTTCATGTTATGCGAGACAAGCAAGTATATCTTTACAAATTTTGGTATATGGTGGTTTTCCCATCCAATGCTGCTATTGTTATTCACATAAGAAACTCAATTTCTTATACATATTCCTTTTACAAAGAAATCACATATTTAAAAACAAAATAACTTTTCCGAAAGCGATATAACGCCGGAATATATTACATTTGGGATATGATTTTTTATTGCTGCCAGAGTTTTCACTTTTATTCATAAAACATACAAATTTTCTTCTAGTATTCTATTTTACAATAAAATTCTACATTTTCTAGCGGAGAAACGATACAAAGTCACTATTGTGTCCAAAAAGTAAAACCAATTTTCAATTTAAATTTCTCGGGCATATGGTATTTCAATTTTTTTTCCTTTTTAGGTTGTTGGCACTGTCCTTGACATCTTGTGTAAAATTTGGCGTCAAAACATTCATTAGTGTTTGAGTTACTCTTGGATTTGTGAGACGCTCAAACTGATTCCAGTGATTTTTGAAATGTCTGAATTAATTGGGCAAATAACTTGCATTCAAATTTTGTTTGCGGAAACGTATAGAATGTTGCAGAAGGCAATCGGTGAGCATTCCTATATTGGAAAGAAATGTTTAGAAGGGTTATAAACAGTTCAAAGAAGGCAAAGAACGCGTTGAAGACGAAGAGCTCTCTGGTCGACCACCAACCTCAACGAACGAAGCTCCCATCCAAAAAGTTAAAGATTTGGTGCTTGCAAACCGTCGATTTACAATTAGAGACCTTGCTGGTGATGTTGGAATTTCAAAAGGATCGGCCAATTCCATTTTGGGCCTCAAACGCGTCAAATCTCGATTGATACCAAAACACTAAATGCTCCAGCTCACACTGCATTGATTCCTTCGTGACTTTTTCGCCAAAAATAAAACCCATATCGTTCCACAACCACAGAATTCACCTTATTTAGCCTCGTGCGACTTCCGGCTATTCCCTAAACTCAAAAGACCACTCTGGGGACACCGCTTTGAGTCGATTGAAGAGATTAAAAGTGAATCGCCGCTTGCTTTGAAGGCCATCAATGGCGATGACTTTTTAGCGTGCATTGAAGATTGGAAAAAAGTTGGCATAAGTGCAATGCGTTCGGAGGGGATTACTTTGAAGGCGATGAAATAAATTTGAAGAATAAAAAAGAGTTTTTGAAAAGTAAAAAATTTTTGTAAATGGCATCTTTTTTCGTCCCCTTGCTTCAATTTTTATTCATGAAAAGTACAAAATTTCCTATAATTATTATTTGAACATTGGCAATCGTATATTTTCTAATAACTAAAGGCTTTTCTCACAATAATATTCTAAAAGAATACATCATATACAAATTTTGGTGTGTGGTATTTTTGTCATATATGTCGTTATAAATATTTTCTGAATATATCATATTGTTCATAAAATACAAAGGATTTCCTAAAGTTACAAAAAATGTACAATATACAATTTTTGAGAAACAGCGACTTTACGCATTTTAACAAAAAATGCTTGGGATATTATTGTTTGAGGAATACTAATTTATTGTCAAAAATTGAACAATGAAACTTAATTAGTGACTAAAGAAACTTATTTAAATTAATTGTATAAATTTTAATATAATATACTGAAATTATGAAAAATATTTTGCTTTTTATATGTGAAAATACCAACTAAATGTGATATATATATTATTCCTTTAAGTATTCTGTTTGCTATGGAATTCATACATTATGCATTGATATAAATCAAAGAAAAACATACGTCGAAACAATATATGATAATATAATATCGAATATACAATTTCATATGTCGTCATCTAACCAACAGAAAATTTTTTACCAAAAAATTAATTTTTTGATAAAAATAAGACCAAAACATAATTCAACTTATTGATAAGGTTTTTAATGAATACTAAATTCTTGATAAAAACATAATGATGAAATTTAATTAATGAATGATGTGACTTATTTAATGAATGATAAAACTTTGTTAATAAATGATGAAACTTTGTTAGAAGAATTGAGCAAACTTTAACACAATACATTCAAAATTTTATGAAAAGGTTTTGCTTTTATATGTGAAAATAGCAACTGAATATAATACATATAATATCGCTGAAAGTATTATTTTTACTACGGAATTCATACATTATATAATGATAAAATCAAGAAAGAAAAACACATATCGAATCAATATATGATAATATAAAAAAGAATATACAATTTTATGTGTCGACATATAACCAAAAAAAGTTTTGTTTACTAAAAATTAATTTTTTGATAAAATAAAACTTAATTCAGCTTATTGATAATTGTTTGATGAATACTAAATTCTTGGAAACTGAAGCTTAGTTAATGAATGATGAAACTTTGATAATTATTGATGAAACTTGTTAGAAGAATTGTGCAAACTTTAATACAATGTACTTAAAATTTTATAAAAATGTTTTGCTTTTATATGTTAAAATAGCAACTGAATATGATTTATATAATATTCTCTCAAAGTATTCTTTTTACAATGGAATTCATACATTATGTAATGATATAAATCAAGAAAAATAGAAGTATGTAGAAACAATATATGATAATATAATAACGAATATACAATTTTATGATATGATGTTTGGGTTAGATAATCAAAAGTAAAATTTTTTTACGTTTTTTGATAAAACTATAACTAAAACTTAATTCAGTAAGAAAACTTTTAATATAATCTACTTGTTGATTAGTTCTAGTTTTTGAATAAATATTATATCTGAAACCAAATTTACATAATAAAGATGTTTACTTCTTTTGTATAAAAATACTTTCTGAATATATCACACAGGAATATCTGTTCACTTTCTTTGAATCTGAATATTTTCTTATATTCTGAATGCTGATGATTCAGAAAGGACGGAGATGAATACATATAAAAAAAAAAAAAAAAAAGAACTTCTTGCTTTGTGATTGATTATATCGTGGTCCAAAATTTTACTCTTTGTTTTTGGTGTCCATTAACTACTAGATAAAGTTTGAACTCCTGGGAGAGGAGCAGATGATAAAAATGCACTTAATCTTTCACCAGAAGATAGAAATAAAAGCTATCAAAGAAGGGGAACAGAAAAAAAAAGTTTTGTTTACTAAAAAAAATTATTTCTTGCTTTCTTTTAGTTAGTGCTCGTTAGTAAAATTCAGAAAGATAATGAAAGTTTTAGTTAATGTTGTTTCTATCTGCATATTAAACACATAAAGTGTTTATATTAAATATATAAAAGAATATTCAAATGCTGTAGATATCAAACACATAATCAACTTAATTAATGTAATTGAAATTTCCTATACTTAATTTCCTACATTTTTATCCATGGGCTTCTGTGTTTAGAAAGCATATATATCGGTTCAAAAGTTGGGAATTTGAACCGATATCTGAACTGAACCGAATGAACCTATTATTGAACCGCGAGGTAAAAATAATGAAAGTTTTTGTTAATGTTGTTTTTATCTGCATATTAAACACATGAAAGAAAGTGTTTATATTAAATATATAAAAGATTATTCAAATGGTGTAGATATCAAACACATAATCAACTTAATTAATGTAATTGAAATTTCCTACTGCATTTTGTTTACATTTTTATCCATGGGCTTCTGTGTTTAGAGCATATATATCGGTTCAAAAGTTGGGAATTTGAACCGATATCTGAACTGAACCGAATGAACCGAACCGCGAGGTAAAAATAATGAAAGTTTTAGTTAATGCTGTTTTTATCTACATATTAAACACATGAAAGAAAGTGTTTATATTAAATATATAAAA
This sequence comes from Caerostris extrusa, assembly GCA_021605095.1. Classification (NCBI taxonomy): domain Eukaryota; kingdom Metazoa; phylum Arthropoda; class Arachnida; order Araneae; family Araneidae; genus Caerostris; species Caerostris extrusa. The sequence continues at coordinate 95,708 of BPLR01018456.1, read as the reverse complement.
GAATATTCAAATGGTGTAGATATCAAACACATAATCAACTTAATTAATGTAATTGAAATTTCCTACTTTTCCTTTTTTATCCATGGTCTTCTGTGTTTAGAGCATATACATCGGTTCAAAAGTTGGGAATTTGAACCGATATCTGAACTGAACCGAACCGAACCGCGAGGTAAAAATAATGAAAGTTTTAGTTAATGTTGTTTTTATCTACATATTAAACACATGAAAGAAAGTGTTTATATTAAATATATAAAAGATTATTCAAATGGTATAAAATATCAAAGGTATAGTAAACTGATATAATGTAATTGAAATTTCATACTATATTTCCTACATTCTTACTATATGCTATGAGATTTCCTTCTTATGCATGGACGTTTATGTTTATGTTATGTTACGTTTATGTTGTGTTATATTTCTGAAAGTATTCTTCTTGATATAGAATTCATACATTATGTAGTGATATAAATCAAGGAAGAAAAACATATATCGAAGCAATATATGATAATATAATATCGAATATACAATTTTATACTCAGTCATCTAACTAAAAGAAATATTTGTTTTCCAAAAATTCATTTTTTGATAAAACTAAAACTATAAAACTTAATTCAGTAAGCAAACTTTTAATATAATTTACCGTTGATTAATTCTAGTATAATAAATACTATATCTGAAACCAAATTTACATAATAAAGTGTCTACTTCTTTTGCATAAAACTGTTTTCTGAATATATCACACAGGAATATCTGTTCCTTTCTTTGAATCTGAATATTCTTCTCATATTCTGAATGCTGATGATTCAGAAAGGATGGAGATGAAGACAGAAAAAAAGAAGAACTTCTTGCTTTGTGATTGATTATATCGTGGTCCAAAATCCACTCTTTGTTTTTGGTGTCCATTAACTACTAGATAAAGTTTGAACTCCTGGGAGAAGAGCAGATGTATTGCACTTAATCTTTCACCAGAAGATAGAAACAAAAGCTATCAAAGAAGGGGAACAGAAAAAAAAAGTGCAATTATTTCTTGCTTTCTTTTAGTTAGTGCTCGTTAGCAGGCAGAACGATAATGAAAGTTTTTAGTTAATGCTGTTTTTATCTGCATATTAAACACATAAAGTGTTTATATTAAATATATAAAAGAATATTCATGGTATAAATATTTTGATTCATGGTCCTTTGATTATAGATTCTTTGATTCGTAGTATGGATATCAAAAACGTCAACTTAAATAATGTAATTGAAATTTCATACTATATAATAGGATATTTCCAAAATGATATGAAATTTCCTACATTTTTATGTACGGCCTCTTGTGTTTAGAACTTATATATATCGGTTCAAAAGTTGGCTACTTGAACCGATATCTAAACTGAACCGATTGAACCGAACCGCGAAATGAAAAGAATGAAAGTTTTAGTTAATGTCGTTTTTATCTGCATATTAAACACATGACAGAAAGTGTTTATATTAAATATATAAAAAAATTTCAAATGGTATAAAAATATTAAAGTTATAGGCAACTGAATTAATGTAATTGAAATTTCGTGCTATAAAGTATGATATTTCCTACATTCTTACTGTATACCATAAAAATTTATGCATGAGCGTTTCTGTCTAGAATTAGTACATATAGGCTCAAAAGTTGGCAACTTGGACCGATATCTGAACTGAACCAAATGAAGTGAACCAAGAGATCTTGCGAGTATGTAACTATAAACAGGGAACTGCTTTCTTTGAATTCAAAAAATACATGGAAAGACAAATTTTAATGATGGTTTCCCAGTCAGGTATTAAACCTATTTCATAAAGAAGTTAAAAAAAGCACCAAAGAAATTCATTATATAAATAGTTTATTACAAATTAGAAAAAAATGTGATTCATTTATAAAGAGTGTAATCAAATTCTCATCATTACTGGTGCAACAGCACCATGGTGGCCAAGGCCATCTGCCTACTGGCAGATTTCGAAACAAGAGATGCTTTCTTTTTGATGAGTGGGGTTGCCAACCCCTTGCCCATTGCTCTTATAGTCACATTAGACCTGTATCTACTATTTAAAGTGGATTCTGAACCACTACAAACATCCATTACACCACCGGAACTCGAACCCGAAACCTGTGGCACCGAGCGCCAGAGCGCTATAATCACTCGGCCATCAAGCCCCAGTATGTTTTTTATTATAAATTTCTTCACGATTTTTCAGTATACTCTGTCAAAATATCACTAATCAGAAATCACTGTGCTTCAAAGTTACAATTAAAGCACAGCACACGAGAATCATAAAAGCTATTTGACATGATTGCTAATAAACACAAGTTAAATAATTTATTTAAAATTTTAATTATAGCTATTATCTTTTAATCACAAATTTTGAATATTATATAAAATTATTTAATATATTTTGCATTAGTTTTATCTATGACGTAAATATAATTTTTAAAGATATATACCAACTGCAAAAGGTAAGACATACGTTAATAAACGTGTCATCCAGGAGACATAACATTTAAAGTCAAAATAATAACTCCCTACGCCATAACAATCAAGGAATCTCAGTGATTCAGAGACAACAATAGCAAAGGCAGGACTATATATGGCGAACTAATAAAGTATCTTTGCACCTTTGCATAAATCTCTATGCTTGAAAGTTACTAATAAAAACATAACACATGGAAATAATATAAAACATTTAATAAGATTTATAATATTTATCCTAAACACAAGTTAAATAATTCATTTAAAATTTCATTTATAGTTATTATATGAATTACAAATTTTGAACATTATGTAAAATAATTTTATATATTTTGCATCAGTTTTTTCCATAACGTAAATATAGCTTTTAAAAATAAATACCAACTGCAAAAATCTGAGACATATCTTTACAAACATGTCATCCAGTAGACATACAATTTAAGGTCAAAATAATAACTCCCTACACCATAACAATCAGGCAATCGCAGTGATTCAAAGACAACAATAGCGAAGGCAGGACTATATATGGCTAACTTAAATAAAGTATCTTTGCACCTTTGCATCAATCTGTATACTTCAAAGGTAGTAATAAAACATACCACATGAAAATAATATAAAATGTTTGACAAGATTTATAAGATTTATCATAAACACAAGTTAAATAATTCATTTAAAATTTTACGTATAATTATTATATGAATACCAGATTATGAACATTATAAAAAAATTATTCAATATTTTTTGCACCAGTTTTATCTATAACGTAAATATATCTTTTAAAGATAAATATCAACTGCAAACGCTGAGACATACCTGAGCTAACATGTCATACCTCAGCAAACATGTCAAGTTACAATTAATACATAATGCATGAAAATGATATAAGCTATTTGACAAGAATTTAAATAAATGCAAGTTGAATAATTCATTAAAATTTTAACTATAGTTATTATATGAATCACAAATTTTGAACAATATATAAAATTATTTAATATTTTTTGTATAAAATTTTTATATAGCGTAGATGTAGCTTTTAAAGATATATACAAACTATAAATACTGACACATACTTCAACAAGCATGTCATCCAGGAGACATAACATTTAAGGTCAAAACAATAACCCCTACACCATCACAATCAGGCAATCTTAGTGATTAAAAGACAACAATAGCACAAAAGCAGGACTATATATCATGAACTTAAATAAAGTATTTTTGCATCTTTGCATAAATCTCTATGCTTCTAAGTTACAAATAAAACATAACACATGAAAATGATATAAGATATTTGACAAGATTTATAAGATTTCTCATAAACACAAGTTAAATAATTCATTTAAAATTTTAATTACAGTTATTATATTTTAATCAAATTTTGAACATAGAAAGTTATTTAATAAAATTTGCATAAGGTTTCCATAATGGAAATATAGCTTCTAAAGATATACACCAACTACAAAAGCTGCCACATACTTTAACACACATGCCATTCAGGAGACATGACATTTAAGGTCAAAATAATAACTCCCTACACCATAACAATCAGACAATCTCAGTGATTCAGAGACAACAATTGCACAAAGGCAGAAGACTATATATGGTGAACTTAAACAAAGTGTCTTTGCATCTTCCAAATAGCACTTCTCTGTTCCAAAAGATTAAGAAGACAAATTCAGAATGAATCGGTGGCTTCCATCTTCCTTGAAATTTGTCTCGAAGCTACGCCCTGAGAAAGAACAATCCGAGAAAGAAATTGCATCCCAGGGGTGGTTGCCAACAGCTTCAGAGGATGGATGATTTGCCATCCGTGGCCCACCCAAGTGGAAGACATTGAAAAAAGTGTGAAGTCAGCAAGAGATATTAATGTTAAGTAAAAGCAAACATCCTCCGATCGATGGTCTAGATTTTTTTTTGAGAGAGTGATGTAATACCATTCTTTGTAGATTTATATAGGTATAAATATTATGTAATAATTATAGGGTATAAAAATAGGGTAAAACATTATTTAATAAGCAGAAAATAGGATAAAATATTAATTAATAGGTATAAAATAGTGCAAAATATTATAAAATATTAATTAATAGATATAAAATAGGGTAAAATATTATAAATATTAATTAATAGGTATAAAAATAGTGTGAAATATTATAAAATATTAATTAATATATATAAAATAATGTAAAATATTATAGAATATTAATTAATAGGTATAAAATATTGTGATTTATATTCAGTATGAAAAAACAACTATAGAAGTATAAATATTTGTAAGAGGTAATTATTTTTATCTTTTTAGATATAGCTTTTGAAAGAATAAATTATGTTTTAAAATGATTAATTTTGTTTGAAATGCTTGAATTTATGTGGGTAATTATTTAAAATCATCCATATAGATTTTTAAATCATGTGAATTATCTAAACACTGAAAAATTAATGATAATTGTTTCATCGTCAACTTAACTGATAACTTTATTAATCATTTTTTTTAATTTTCATATTGATATTAATTAAATGATTGATTTTTATTTCGATAATAATTATAATAATAATTATTTCATTATTATTGATTTTAATAAATATAAAATATATGAAATATATAAGTGTTCAGTATAAAAAAATGCAATTATAGAAATATAAATATTTGTAAGAAGTAATTACTTTTCACTTTTTAGATATAGCTTTTAAAGAATAAATAATGTTTTAAAATGTGTCTTTTTCTTTGGAATACTTGAATTTACGTGGATAATTACTTAAAATTTTCCACATAGATTTTAAATAATATGAATTATCTAAATACTGAAAAAATAATGATAATTGTTTCATCATCAACTTTCAAGTGAGATAGATATAACTTACACACTTTGTTTCTATATAATTTTTATAATGATATTATTTAAATAATAGTTGATTTTATTCCTATAAATATTTTTAATACATATTTTCCTTAATAATTCCGGCTTATTGATGCTAAATTATAAGAAAAGAGAATTAAAATGACTCTGCATTTTTCTTTTGAATTACATGCATTTCAATTAATTTTATTTTTACTACAAATGAAATTTTAAAACAAAATTTAATATTGATTTTTAATGTAATCATTATTTAATATTGATTATATCAATTAATTTATGTGGATAATTACTTAAAATAATCCCTATAAATTTTAAATAATGTAAATTATCTAAACACTGAAAAATTATTGATAATTGTTTCATTTTCAACTTTCAAGTGATGTAGATGTAATTTATACACTGTATTACTCTTTTTAATTTTTCATAGTGATATTATTTAAATAAAAATTCTTTGATTTTATTTCTATAAATATTTTTAATACATATTTTCCTTAATAATTTGGGTTATTGATATTAAACAATGAGAAACACGTATACTTAGAGAATTAAAATAACTCCACATTTTTTTATGAATTATAAGCAATTCAAATAAAATTTAGAAACAATATAGAACAATCTTAGAACAATGAAAACGTATTTTCCTTAATAATATGGGCTTATTGATGCTAAACAATAGTGACAAAAATATATACTTATAGAATTAAAAAAAATCTGCATTTTACTTATGAATTAGATGCATTTCACTAATTTTATTAAAATTTTAATAAAATTTAGAAGCAATAAAAACTTTTAAATAAAATTTAGAAACAATACGTTATATTGATTTTCATTAATATGAAAAATAATATTGCTTTATAATAGATATATTATTTTTAAATTAATGTTTGAAATTATGGTTTTTTTATCAAATTTTGAAAAGATAAAATAAATTGCAAGACTTATGTTTTTTTATGCTTATTGAATTGATTCTTTGTTTCGAAATTTTATATCTTATATCCAAATTAAAGTTTAAAAACCTACCGTCCCATAATTTATTTTAGCAATATTTGAACAGAAAAAAGAAAAACAAACAAACATAAAGATGAAAAAATATTCTACAAAATATAAATTCCAGGAAAGCAACAACATATCTTTTCTGTGGTAATGGCATCAAACCTTACAACTTTATCGAATTCCTTTTGATCTTAAATTCTTTCAATAAATATTTTATCTTTTTCTTCTTTTTCAAACTTACTATTCCTTACCATGGTAAATTCGTTTTCTTGAAGCCAGCCAGTATTTCTTTCAGGAAAAAGTTACAAATTTAAAATTCCCGAAATAGTTTTAATGCAAAATTCCTTCAGCACTGCTTATTTGTCCAAAGTGGTTTGGGATTGCAAGACAGGATCCTTTGTGCTCCAGGGATTATTACTTTGCCAATTAAAATAAATCGGACCACTCTGAAAAAACAAGATAAGACTAACTCCGGGAAAGTTCTTCAGTAACGATCCGTTTTAAAAACGGACAAGCCAATTGTGTTCTGACAAAGATCCCTTAAGCTCCTTTGCAATATACGTTCGCCACTGTCAAATGAATTGATGTCCTCCCCTCTTAGGTTTTAAGTGGCGTAAGTATTGCGGGAAAAAACCTTTTGTTAAGGTAATACGATAAACCTACGCACAGTTTTGAAAATATATAGATACTTAGTTTTAATAAAAATATAATTAAATTATGCTTTATTTATATTTAACAGAAAAATTCCATCAAATTTGTTTTTAATTTTCACATTTTCTTTGAATTTTTTTATTTCAACTAGCAATACGTCAATCAATCTAAACTCATGTTTGTGAAAATTGCAATACCATGAAGGACTTAAGCGAGTGAGATGAAATTTTCAGGAAATGCAAATAATTAGCGCATGATATGCAAATGATTAGAATTTCAAATCCGTAGCGCATGCGTATGCTGAGCAGCGCCCTCTGAACGGCGGATGGATCGAATAAATAGACGGCTGTAGCGAGGCGTGTATGGTTATCGGTGTTTATCTGCTAGTGGTAAACGTTAGCTCAATCGTTACTTATGCCACTTCGACGAAAGAGAGCGAGATTTGAACAACTTACAGAGTTTGAACGGGGGAGAATCATCGGCCTTCGCGAAGCTGGATTGTCTTATCGTGCAGTAGCTGCTCGTGTGCAGCGTAACAGCAGCACAGTGATGCGTCTTTGGAAGCAGTGGACGGACGAGTGTCGGACAACTCGGAAATCCGGGAGTGTACCCCGAAATGTGACGTCAGCTCGCGATGATAGACACCTGGTCTGCAGGGCGCTGACGGACCGTACAGCTTCATCTAGGCAGTTGGCAGCAATGTGGTCAATAACTACAGGTGTTGCATTGTGTGCTTCATCAATTCGTAGACGTCTGCTGCAGCGTGGACTGAGCGCAAGGACTCCTTTATACAGGGTCCCTCTCACGCTAAACCATCGCCGCCTGCGGCTACAATGAGCCGCACAGCATAGAGACTGGCGTGCTGATTGGCAGCATGTCGTGTTTTCTGACGAATCCGCTTTAATTTGTGGTACCATGATGGCCGCATTCGTGTCAGACGCTATGCCGGTGAACGCCACCTTACGGAGGGCATTATCAAACACCACAGTGGACGAACACCCGGAGTTATGGTCTGGGGGTGCCATAGCATATCATGGACGACCTCAATTGCTAAAAGTTGTGGGCAACCGGAACAGCAACCGGTACATCAGTGAAGTTCTACAGCCCCAAGTTGTTCCTTCCTTCAAAGCTTGCCAGGCGCTGTATTTCAACAGGACAATGCCCGCCCTCATATCGCTAGGACTGTTCGATCCTTCTTTGCGACGTGGCAGGTACAGCTTCTTCCTTGGCCTGCGTATTCCCCGGATATGTCGCCGATTGAACATGTGTGGGATTTCGTTGGTCGGCGTCTCGCTCGTGATCCTCGTCCTGTTGCTTCTGCAGACGAACTTTGGGTGCGCATACAAACAATATGGAATGCTTTTCCTCAGACAGACATTCAAAATTTGTTTGACTCCATGCCACGTCGTGTAGCAGCACTTATTGCGGCGAGGGGTGGCTACACAAAATATTGATTCCGATCTCTTGTTATTGTTTGTTTGCTCTGAACATTTAATCATTTATTTGTAGCACTACCACTCAATCTATCTATCCATCTATCTATATATATATATATACATATGTATGTAAATGTATTCTATATCTATTGATATATATATATATATATTTTCGATTCGAGCGCTGGGGTGCTTTGGATGTTTGTAGTGATTCGAATCCATTTTAAGCCGTAGGTTCCAGTCTAAAATGATAATAGAGTGTTGCTAAGGTATTGTTGTTACGCGTCCGTAGCTTATCTTCAAGCTACATGAGTAGGTGTTCTGGTAAGAGGTATTTAGTACTACCCAGGAGATGTCCTGGGTAGTGTTAAGTGAGTAACGCCGTTGCAGCGCTTGCCTTAAGGCATGTCTATTATGTCTAAGTGTTTCCCAGCTGCATTAGAAAAATACATACATAAAAATCATAATACTATTGCGTAGTAATTTATTGGACCCGATGTGACTAGCACAGGTTTTGGGTTCGAGTTCTGGTGGTGCCATGGATGTTTGCAGCTGTTCAGAATCCACTTTAAACCGTAGATCACTGTCTAATATGACTGTAGATCGTTGTACAAGGCTGACAACCTTTCCCCCACTCTTAGGTTTTAAGTGGTGTAAGTATTGCGGAAAAACCTTTTGATAGCATAATACGATAAACCTAGCTACAGTTTTAGACTCAATTATATTTATACTCAGTTTTAATAAAAATACTTTTTTCCCTAATTAAATTATCCCTTATTTAATATTTAAAAGAAAAATTCTATCATATTTGTTTTTAAAATTTTTCACATTTGTTTTTCTATAATTTTTTTATTTCAACTAGCAATCTATCTATATATGCATTGCAGGGGCCTGATGGCCGAGTGACTGATGCTCTGTACCACAGGTTTCGGGTTCGAGTCCTGGCGGTACCTTGGATGTTTGTAGTAGTTCGAATCCACTTTAAACCATAGGTTCCGGTCTGATAGGTTTGAAGAGCGTTGTGGGGGCATTGTTACTCCGCGTCCGTAGCTTATCTTCAAGCTATGGACGGCCTCTCGCCGGTAGAACTAAGTGAGTAACGTCGTGCAGCCCTTGCTTATGGCATAAAGACAACTGAGTGATTTTGTATAAGTGTTTGCCAGTCGCATTAAAATATATATCTATATGTATAAGCATAATACTATTGCGTAATAATTTATTGGACCTGATGGCCGAGTAACTACCGTTTTGTTGCCACAAGTTTCAGGTCATAGTGGTGCCATAGATTTTCAGGTCATAAGAGTCTCGGTGATGGCATAGATACTTGCAGTACTTCAGAATCCACTTTAAACCGTAGGTCCCGGTCTAATATGACTAGAGCGTTGGACATAGGTCTGACAACCCTTCCCAGTAAAAGTAAATATCACATGTTTCGAAATCTGGCAGTAGGCAGACGGATTTGGGCTACTAAGGGACTGTTGCGCCAATGAAGAAGAAATAATCTATTGCCTTTTATTCAGAAAAAGAGAACTCTTTTATAATTGACTAGAATATTAAATGACATATCAAATATATCATTGAAATTGTATCTTATTCTAAGAAATCTCAAATTATTATATAAAGCTGCATGTTATTTCTAAGAAAAATTGCAATTGCTTCATTTTATTTTTATTAAATTATCTGAGTATTTAATTAGCATTCAAGCTTAAATTTATTTTTTTTTTCCCTGTACCAAAATACACTCATGTCCATAAATTAAGGATAATTCAGAATCACACAGAAATTGAACTCTAAAATAAAAATTTCACCTGTAGAATTATCACACACACCTTGAAGAAGAATATGCAAATTACAGGAAACCACCCGATGGTGCGGATGACGACACAATGACGAGTGTAAGAGAGGGGTATATAAGGAATGGTGAGAAAAGAAGTAAAATTGTTCACAAGCGCTTTAAAAGCCTTTCAGTGCAATAACCGCATAGTTATGGCACAAAGGAAGCATTTGGATGATTTTTTACGTGGTAGAATTATCGGACGACTGAAATGTGGACGTACCCAGCTGGAAGTATCCGAGGAACTTGGAATCGCCCAGAGTGTCATCTCCAGGCTTGGCAATGATTCCAAGATGATGGTAATGTGAGTAGATGTTACAGCACAGGTCGCCCCCGAGTTACAATGCCGAATGAGAACTGGTATTTAGCAATTACTGCCAAAAGAAACAGATGGAGCACAGCATCAGATCTGTCTCGTCAGCTCTTTTCAGCTACCGGTACAACAGTTTCAAGGCAGACCGTGTACAGACGCTTAGGGCACATTGGTCTATATGCTCGTAGGCCTGTCAGATGTGTTCCACTTACCGCAACTCACTGTCGCCTGCGATTAACCTGGAGTAGAGAGCATGCATTGTGGACACCGCAACAGTGGTCTGGTGTGATGTTTTCCGGACGAGTCCAGGTTTAGTTTGCAGTCTGATTCTCGCCGGACTTTCATATGGAGAGCGCCAGGTACCCGTTACCACCAAGAGAACACCATTGAACGACACCGTTACGGTGGTGCAGGATGGCTCGTTTGGGAGAAATTATTCTTGGTTCCAGAACTGCATGTTCACAGTTTAACGATGACAGGCCACATCTATTGGGATGTCATTCTGGAACAACATGTGCGTTTGTTTCGGGGCGCCATGGGTGCTGAGTTTCTGTTTATGGATGACAACGCCCGTCCTCACCTTGCAAACATTGTAGACGAATGCCTTCAATTGGAGGGTATCACCTGTATGGATTGGCCAGCATACTCACCGGACTTGAATCCAATAGAACATGTGTGGGATATGCTTGGCCGACGAATTGCAGCCCGTCAACCCCTCCCACCCGTCAACCGGAACTTCGGAGGGTATTGCTTGATGAGTGGAGTAATATCCCCCCAAGATCAGATTGATAATTTGATACTCAGCATGCCTAGGCGTTGAAAGGCCTGTATTGCATCGTCCGGGAGACATACTCCATATTAACCATCATACTAACCATGTTTACTGTTTTTTGTAAATAGGTTCTTTTTTTTTTTTAATTTGTCCAGGAGTAAAAAATCGCAATTTTTATTAATTATGTCAAACATATAGCATCATTTTGCTCTTTACCTTTTTGTTTAATAAATAGACTTTACAAATAAGTCAAATTTGTTTTGCTTCTGTCTCTTTCTTTGCCTGAACTTCATTATTCTTAATTTATGGACATGAGTGTATGTAGGAGGTTTGAAGAAAATCAAATGTATCATTTTTGAATAGATAATCGGAGCTTTGGTATTTTTATGGATATGGGAAAAAATGTCTTTGATTTTAAGTTCAGTTGATTAATTTATGAAAAAGTGCATCCTATACAAATATTACTTTGAGAACTTAGAAAATTGCTAGTAATTATTTGTTGTTAAAAAAATTGCATTGATACATTGGATCATATTAAAATAAATCACCAACACTCTAAATTAATCCCAATGACAATCAATTAAAAAAAAAAGGGAATAATTTTTCCCAGACTAATACATACATTAGTCTGGGAAAAAAATTATCTCTTTTCCCAGACTAGTAGTTAGTCCTTTATGGACCTCTTCAGAATATACTGTTTGCTTATAGTATTCTTACATGCTATACTTTTCTATATGCTATAGCATTATATAGCGAATTCTGAATAAGCATCTTTAGGTACGACTAAGGCCATCCCTAGATTTTTTTGTGGCCTGCAGCTCAGTCCTTCATTTATCTGCAGAAACATCTTATATTGCCTCTGTGAAGAAGTTCTGGTTCATTCGTCCGTTGAAATAGTTAAAAATAATTATTTGCCATACCTTAATCCTGAATTGAAGACCTGACATTCATTTATGAATTTACAGTGTGAATACTTCTTTTTTCATAATTTTGCCTTTTATGTTCAAAGCAGTTCGTATATGATAAATATAATATTGCATTTTTTGTTTAAAAATGCTAGTTGGCTGTTAAAACTATCTCATGAATACACACACACACACACATATATACACACACACACACACACATATATATATATATATAAAAATAAAAAAACTAACTAACTAGTTTCATTTGCAAATTAATATATTATAAACCAATGTATTGTATACATTTTCTAATTAATATAATTCAATTTTAATTTAAATCTCATTTTATTGAGTTAAACTTGTTTATACGACTGTGTTGTTAAAGAATTTCTCTTTAGTTCATCGTTTCCTCATTAGTATTTCCTGACTGTCCTTTCGAATGAATACACATTTTTTCACAGTTCTTTGTCTATACTTAAAGATTACATGCATGGAGTTATGCATCTAGTGAAGACTATTAATCTGTCTGCTGCGATAATGTGATGGGCTCTTTGACTTTGTTTTCAACAATCCAGACTCCAGCACTGTATTATGTCAGCGATTAAAAGCTCACTAAGTTTTATCACCCTTGCTTTAGTCATTATACTGCCGACTTGTGATTGTTAAATGTCGAGAATTTTATTTCTTAATAAAAGACCAAAGGCTCCGAGATGTCTAGTCAGATAAACAGTATAATGTGTATACAATATCAAATACTTTCAATGTAAAATTTTTTATGAAGAAATGAAGATGTTGGTATGCAGTGTGTGTCATCTTTTAGTGAAATAAAAATGAAAATGTTTATGCAAAATATTAGGGTAATAACATTGTGTATTATGCAATTCTCAGATTTCTGATATCATTGAAATTCAAAGGAGAAAAATTTATTCGAAACTGTTTTTTTGAATCTAAGAATAGGTTTAACATTCTTCAATAAAGATAAAAAGTATTTAGTATGTTTCCTAATTGCAAAATTTCTTTAAATACATAAATCAAATTACTCTTAGAGGCTTCTCTTCCCACTCTTAATTCTTTGGATGTGTAGAGTAATCTGTAAGAAAACAAGAACTCGATTTTCATTAGTGCAATTGCTACACTCATAGCATAAAAACAAGTGGCCTAGCTGGAATCTTTATGGCAGCTATTTTTACAATGCTTCCAAGATATTACTTTTACATTTTCCCGGTAAGGAACGGTGATTCACATGTTCAACTCCATTGTCTTCATTGTAATAACTATTGTAGAATATTGAACATGTTATAACATTTCAGTTGTATAGCGCACAACTAAATGTTGGCTGTATTGCCTTGACTTTCCACGATGCAGATATTTTCCTACTGCTTTCTTGACATGTTAGTTTTCTAAACTATCATTATTTGGAAACTTCTGGACAATGATAACCAAGATATTCGAAGGACAACATTCGTCAGTAGGAGACATACATACATAAGTTCAAGAACTGACTCAGACGTATTTACATACATACACAAAAAATCACTGAGGCATATATACATACATACATAAGACTAACATGCATAAGTTCAAGAACTAACTGAGACAGATATATATATATATACATACATAACTCAAGAACTAACTGAGACAGATATATATATATACATACATAACTCAAGAACTAACTGAGACAGATATATATATATACACTAAGTCAAGAACTCCTTGAGACATGCATAACACATACATAAGGTCAACTCATTGAGGCATATACATAAGCTCAAGAACTCACTGAGACATATGTAAATATTTAACACTACCATAAATAAGCTCATGAACCGAGTTAACTCACTTTTCTTAATACAGCCTGGAATTATAACTTAGTACATCCGATCCGCGAAGTTTGATTTCTGACAACATTTTACTTAGAAGAGTTGTTATCAAAAGGTTTCATTTACCTTTGGTCGTTTTTAGGCTTATACCTTCTTTTTTTCTTCCGATTTCGTTCTCTCTTTTTCTTAATGATCTGTTTTAGATAAGGAAGAAGAGAAATAACTGTGACATACAATGATAAAGGGGGCTTTTTTTGTTTCATTCCAATTCCCTTATTTTTTTTTCTTCTTGGGAAAAGGAAGGACAAAGCTCTACTTTGGCGGATTTCGTTGCTTTCTTTAGATTTTTTTTTAACGACTCGTTTCGTTTCGTTTCTTTTTTTTAAACAGGTATATGGAGTTGACGTCACCCAGCATCTAAGTATGAGTCGCTTTAGGGTTTAAGTTCTGGAAACAATTACTTTTGACTTATTTAAGTCCTACAGTCGTAATGAGCTTGCTTCATTGTAGCTTTCAAAGTTTCAGAAAGAAGAGAAGTTTAATTCTTTTTGTTTGCTTTAAAACAATATATGATGTGGACGAGCTTATAGATAATAACTAAAAAATAAGCTTATGAAACAAATAGATCCTACTTTATCATCATTCAATCTCTAATTAAAAATAAAGACTTACATATTATTTTAGTCAATTAATCTGTGTTAAAGTATCTGTACTATATTTTGATAGTATATAAGAAGATATGAAAGTCCCCCAAAAAAAAATAATAATAATGTATTTTTATTTTGAATGATCTGATTGTAAATCAATTAATTTTGCTAAAGGTAGATCTTTCTAACGAAAAAAATGAGGATTAATTTAACTGAGTAGCTATAGATAAATTATAAATAAAATTTGAATTATAGATGAATTTTTATGAAATAATTTGAAGAAAATTTAGGGAGATATAAATCATATTGAAGAAATTTTTGTTTTACAGGGAGAAGCAAACATATTTTTCTGTCAATATTGTCAAATCCATTTAAATTATACATTCCATTATAATTGCATTTTGAAATCTAAATACTAATGGGTATAAAACTACACATTCCCAACTTGTGACTCAGTGGCAACGTGCATCGCTGGTGAGCATTAGGTCTGAGGTTCAAACCGCTGTCGAAGATACGGACTCAAAACGCAATGAGACTCGGAAGACGTTTGTGATGTTCAGTATCTTGCCTCGTTAGTGGGACTATCTGGTGGAGGTTCCTTCCATGATACATAAATGCTGGATAGTTCCCCTAAAAGGTCCTGCCGGAAGGCACTGATACTGATGGGAGTTGTACCTGCGGGAGCTTCATTACAACCGAAGTTGTTCTTTTCCCGCCATCCATGAGTTGATTTTTCATGGGATATCCGTCCCGCACTGCAGGACTTTGAGGATTAGGCACAGCAACTACAAAAAGTTATACATAATGAAATTAAAATGTTTTGCTTGAAAGAAAATAATATTTAAAAACCAAACGAAATATTGTATAATTTTTCTGTTTCCATAGGTTGTTGTACTGTAACAGGATGCAATCAGATTCCAGTGCAAATTGGAGACGTTGAAAAAGAAACGAAAGTATACCTGGATAGTTTTAGTAAGTATATAGATAGTTTTTATACCTTTCTCAATAGTTACAGAACATTGGAATCACATTTACCTAAAGTATTTTGGTTCAAATATCCCTTTTTCAAAAAAGTGTTTAGATACACCTGGATGAACATCCATAGCTCATTCCATTTCAGAAGGAAATTCTATTGTGTTCCATTTTTTTTATATTTTGGCCAATTTTTGTAGGTTGTAGCGAAAAACCCTTGAAACGGATTTGTAAGTTTGTTCTTGCTTTGGGGAAAGGTTCTACGTGGAGTAAATTAAAGTTTGAAAAGACATATGAGAACTAAGATAGTATAAAAATACAATTAAAAGTACAAAATTTGATCACTGTGACTTACTGAATAGATTAATAATTCAGTAGTTAAATAGTTTAACAACTTAATAATTAATAGATAATAATTAATAATTTAATAATTTTAATAATTAAAAAATTTAATAATTACTAATTAATAGATATTTTATTTTATTTTACAATTCGACAATAAATAGTTTAATAGTTCAATAATTAATAGTTTAATAATTTTTTTAAGTTAAATAGATTTATAAGTTTGTTCTATATGTAGGGAAATGATTTATGTGGAATAAATGAAAGTTTACAAAGATATATGAGAACTACAATAATATAAATATTCAATTAAAAGTTCAAACTTTGATCATTGTGATTTGTTTAATGGTTAAACGTATTCGTAAATTTGCTCTTTATGTAGGGAAAGCATCTATAGGAGAATAAATAAAAGTTTGAGCTAAAATATTACAAAACAGCTAAAAGAAAGAGCTAAAATATTACAAAAAAAAAATCAATTAACAGTTTAAAGTTTGATCGCTGTGGTTTGTTTAATGGTTAAAAGGTAATGGCAAGTTTGCTCTATATGTAGGCAAATGATCTATAGCGAATTAAATGAAACCACAATATTATAAAAATTCAATTAAAAGTTCAAAGTTTGCTCACAGTGGTTTGTTTAATGATTGAACGGATTTGTAAATTTGTAAAAATCAGTTAAAACCTTAAAATTATTAGGCCCCACCCAAAAAAATATTTCTAACAATTCATAAATATTTGCATTTAAATATTTTGCTAATCATTAACAAATTTCCCCCTAATAAAAAAATTGAGAATTTCTAAAATATATTATCTTATTTTCAAGATAATGTTTCAAAATGTAACATCAAAAAGACATCTCGTTTTCAGACAAATTGCTTCACATTTTTACAACCGTAAAGAAAATTGTACCTGTAAATGAGTAACTGATGACAATGAAAATAGAAGTTGTACTTCTTCTTCTATGGTGGGCTAAGGCCGCCTGCCTTCTAGCAGATTCCGAAATATGAGATGTTTTCTTTTTATGGGGTAATATTATCAGATCTACGCTACCAAAATATGAGCTTCAGAGAACCTAATAATTAACTCCGTATGTTGACCATAATTCCACAGTCAATGTTGAATTATGGTCATCCACCTACTGGCAAATTCCGAAACAGGACAGGCTTTGTTTTTTTACTGAGTAGAGTTGTCAGATATACGCTCGGCAGCCATATTAGACAAGAACAAGATATCCCAAAACGATTATGACAACGATAGTTTGTTATAAGCATATGGCATCGACACTGAGGTGAGATTGGGAGTTTTCTGGGTTTTTTTTCTTAACCGGAATAGTGGACCTAAAAATCTTTCCAGAAAACCATGTTAAAAAAATAAAGGAAAAGTAGATGTATAAAAAAAAAAGTGTCCAACCAATTTATTTATATTTATATTCATAAATGAATAGTTTGGTTTGTCGCATCATTTTTTTTTTTTTGCTCACTTTAGACAGTTTAACGTGGAAACCCAGTTAAACAGCTAAACCAGCAGTAACTAACC
This sequence comes from Caerostris extrusa, assembly GCA_021605095.1. Taxonomy (NCBI): domain Eukaryota; kingdom Metazoa; phylum Arthropoda; class Arachnida; order Araneae; family Araneidae; genus Caerostris; species Caerostris extrusa. Next base: position 78,152 of record BPLR01018456.1, on the reverse strand, counting down.
TTAACATTACTACATCACATCTAGAACAACTGTGCCTAGAGCTCAGTTGTCCCTTTACTGTTCGGGAATGATGTGGGTGAGAAGAATCTGATTAGGGTTCTGTGACTCTCTACGGTAATACGTTTGGTTTATCGCCCTACGATCATTTTGTGAACACGAGAGCCAGAGAGCTAGTCAATTGATAGTCAGTCAGCTACGGTCGTAAGAGAACAGGCTTAAAGTGGATTCTGAATCATTACAAACATCCATGGCACTGCCGCGATTCGAACCCGAAACCTGTGGTACTGAGTTCCAGAGCGCTAGCCATGAGGCCCCCAATAATAATAATCTACATAATAAAAGAAAACTAATAAATATCCATGGCACTGCCTGGATTTCTACCTGAAGCCCGTGGTACCAAAGCCTACAGCGTTAGCCAATTTATCATCAGTTCGCCAGTGGAATGAATAATTGATAAAATAATTTAAATAAATTTATATTCCTATAAAAAGATTAAATTATTCATATTTGAAAATGTTTTCCAACATTTAATTATTTTTTATGATGTACTAACGTTTGAAACATTTTCTTTTTTCCATTTATTTGATCTTCATAAGGCAAGAATTTTTTTTTCTGTTGGTTGTACGCGCACAATTTTCTAAACAATATTATTAACAAAAAAAGAAAAAAAAAAATACCAGTTCAATTTGAAAATGGATCTCGTCGAACTCAGCAATCCGTTTTAAAAGAACTGCTTTGAGTCGGGAACCCGAAACTCAAAACCTACTTAATAAATCAAAACGAAAAGCAAAAGTAGGGGAGGTAGCGGGTGAAAGTCTAATTTGTAGAATGCATTTTTAGAGCGGGAGAGATCTTTCGGAATCTATTTAGAAATCATCTTCCTTTTCTCTCCGCACCGAATCCTAGTCCTTCGAACCCATCAACCTAAAATTTTTTTTTATTTAAAAAAAAAAAAAGTAAAAAAAGAACGAAAGAAAACATTATTCCATTATATCCAATAAAGAAAAGAGCAGAAAAATATTACTAATCTATTACACAGAGAAAGGAAACAGAAAAAAGAAAAAATCTACGTGAACAGAAAAAAAATTGAGTTCTTGGATTGATACAAAGTTGTACCTAAAGACAGTTTTGGCGTACAAAAAAAAAAAAAAAAAAAAAAAAAAAAAACACAAAAAAAAAAAAAAAAACAAGACAAAATAGCCTAAGGCGGACTGAAATCTAGCAAGATATCTGACGTGGAGGAAACAAAACATCGGCTCATCTGAGCCCAAAAGAAGAAAAAAAAAGAGTCAGTTTGAAGAAGAAACGGAAAACCTCTCCCGACTCCTCACTCTAGTATGCATGGAAGTATGCATTAGTGAAAGCACAAAGGGAGAATGCACACAACGTCTCACGGAATTTCATTTGATATGTGAGTCGAGATCCACCCTACGGCTTTAATCGCCTGATAGATGTGAATGAAAGTTTGTAGTTGGACAGAAATTGTTTACTGCTTTTAAATTTATTCCAAAAAAAAAATTTGTGGCTTAATATATAATGTAAGTGTTACATAAAATTTGGACAGAATGTAAAAAAAAATTTAGACAATAATGTATAAGTACTACATAAAATTTAGACAATAATGTGTAAGCGATACATAAAAAGATATATCTGAAAGTGTTTAGGATATAAAAAGACTCATTTTTTTATTTAAAGTGGAAACTTTCAGTTTAGAAATTATATGTAGATACTTTTAAAATGAACTCTTGAGTATTATTGGTATGTTTGAAAATGATAAAGACTATCTAAACAGTGGCTTGTCTTCACAAATTATGGCATAATTTTCGAATTAATCAATTTTACAATTCACGACAATGCTTTAGATTTAGAATTTCCATAAGAAGTGGCAAATTTTTTTAAATATATTTACTACCGAAAATTTAATAATAAACTCTTTTAATATCAATTAAATAGAATATGTTTTTATTTAAATAATCATAATACATAATATATAATAGCCAGTTTGAAGTAAGTAGGAAAAAGTGATAGGGAGGGCAGGGCAGTGAAAAACAGTGAAAAACCTCCCGACTCATGTCTCCTCACTCCAGTATGCATGGAGGTATGCATTAGTGAAAGCACAAGGGAGAATTCACACAGTCTCACGGAATTTCATTTGATATGTGATTGAGATCCACCCTACGGCTTTAATCGTCTGATGGTGGGGAATAAAAGTTGATATTTGGACACAAATTGATTACTCCTTACAAATTTTATTCCATAACAAAGATTATTTATCATTTAATTACAATAGGATACGTAAGGGATACATAAAAATTTCACACAATAATATGCATGACAAGATATATTTGCAAGTATTTAGATTACAAATAAGTATTTTCTGATTTAAAGTTGAAACTTTTTGTTAAAAATTAAAATTAGACACTTTTAAGTATTTAAAAATTAAATTAGATACTTTTAAACATTAATTAAACTTTTAAACATAAAAATTAAATTAGATACTTTTAAAATAATTAAAACTAGAGTAAAGTTTAAATAAGGGGCTTGATGGCCGAGTGATTAATGCTCTGGCGCTCAGTGCCAGGTTTCGGGTTCGAGTACCGTCGATGCTATGGATGTTTATAGTGCTTTGGAATCCCCTTTAAACCGTAGATACTGGTCTAATATGACAACTACTACTACACCACACCGCATCACTGTGCCTGGAACTGAGTTGCTCCTTTACTGTTTGCAAATGATGTTATATGACGGTCATATGAGACCGGACTCTACGACTTAAAATGGATTCTGAATCACTACAAATGGCACCGCTGGGTCCCGATCTAATATAGCTGTGGAGAGTTGGCCGTATGACTGACAAGCCTACCTCTTATAAAGAAAATATCTTCAATCGTCTTGAAACTGCCAGTAGGCAGACGGCCTTGGCCCACCATGGGGCAATTGTGTCAATGATGATGAAAGTACAAATAAATTTATATTCTTATAAAAAGATTAAATTATTTATATTCGAAAATTTTGCCCAAATTAAATTTTTTATAATAAACTAATGCTTGATACATTTTCCTTTTTATGCATTGATACATTTTCCTTTTAATGCTTTATTTTTCTTTTACTGTTTATTGGATCTACATAAGACAAGCCATTTTTTTTTTTTTTACGCACGCGCACAATTTTCTAAACAATATTATTTTCAAAAAAAATAAATAAATAAAAAAATACCAATTTGAAAATGGATCTAGTCGAACTCAGCAATCCCTAATTCATTTTAAAAGAACTGCTTTGAATCGGGAACCAGAAACTCAAAACCTGCTTAATAAATCAAAAAAAAAAAAAAAAAAAAAAGAAAAAAAAATTGGAGGGAGAGGGAAGTAGGGAAAGTCTAATTTGTAGAAAGTATTTTTAGAGCGGGAGAGATCTTTCGGAATCTATTTAGAAATCATCTTCCTTTTCTCTCCGCACCGAATTCCAGTCCTTCGAACCCATCAACTCAAATTTTTTTTATATAAAAAAGTAAAAAAAGAACGAAAGAAAACATTATTCCATTAAATCCAATAAAGAAAAGCACAGAAAAATATTATTAATCTTTTACACAGAGAACAAAAACATAAAAAAAAAAAAAAAAAAAATATCTACGAACGAACGGAAAAAAATTGAGTCTTGGATTGAAACAAAGTCGTACCTAAAGACAGTTTTGGCACACAAAAAAAAAAAAGACACAAAAAAAAAGAAGACAAAATAGCCTAAATGGAACTGAAATCTAGCAAGAGATCTGACGTGGAGTAAACAAAACATCGGCTCATCTGAGCTCCAAAAGAAGAAGAAAAAAATAGTCAGTTTGAAGAAGAAACAGAAAAACCTCTCCCGACTCATGTCTCTTCACTCTAGTATGCATGGAAGTATGCATTAGTGAAAGCACAGAGAGAGAATGCACACATCGTCTCACGGAATTTCATTTGATATGTGAGTCGAGATCCACCCTACGGGTTTAATCGTCTGATGGATGAGAATGAAAGTTTGTAGTTGGACACAAATTGATTACTCCTCACAAATTTTATTCCATAACAAAGATTAGGAATAATGATAATCTAACATTCTTATTATGCCTACTACTCAAATTCATCCTTTGATTTCAAGTGATAAGTAAGTTGTGATAAGTTTCATTTGTAAGTGATGCATAAAATTATTAGAGAGTAATGTACATAAGAATATATATCTGAAAGTGTTTATGTCACAAAAAAAAAAATATTTTCTGATTTAGAGTTAAAACATTCAGTTACAAATTAAAAATAAATACTTTTAAAATTAACTTATCGAGCAGCGCAGACTGATGGCCAACTGGCAAGCGCTCTGGCCAGTGGAACTGCAGGTTTCAGGTTGGAATCGTGGCGGTGACATAAATAATTGTTAGTGGTTTGTAGTCCAATCTAAAATGCACGTCCCGTTCTAATATAGCCGTATAACGTTGCGCGTAGTGGGGACAACCCTACCTTGTAAAATAAAAACGTTACTTTTTCTCGAAATGAAATCACCATGCGGTTGTTGCACCACTGACGATGAATTATGATAATTTATATTTTTATAAAAAGGTTAAATTATTTATGACTGTAAATTTTTATCAATTTTTTTTATTATAATGAACTAATGCTAGAAACATCTTCCTTTTTCAATGTATTGGATGTTCATAAGACAAGACAATTTTGTTTTCGGTTTCTTGTACGCGCACAACTTTCTAAACAATATTATTTTCGAAAAATACCAGTTCTATTTGAAAATGGATCAGTGGATGTTTGTAGCGTGTTCGGAATTTACTTTAAGCCGTAAGTCCCGGTCTAACAAGACTAAAGTGCATTGGGCATAGGGCTGACAACCCTACCTCCTATAAATAAAACATCTCCAACCTTGAAATCTGCCAGTAGGCAGACGGTCTGAGCTCACCATGGAGTTGTTGCACCAATGATTATGATGAAAATTTAAACAAATTTATTTTCTTAATAAAGGTCAAATTATATATATTTAAAATTTTTTATCATAATTTATTTTGAAACATTTTCTTTTTTTTTTTTTATTTATTGGATCTTCATAAGAGAAGCAATTTTTTTCTGCTTGTCGTACGTGCACAAGTTTCTAAACAATATTATTTTCAAAAAAAGAAAATGCCAGTTCAATTTGAAAATGGATCTCGTCCATCTCAGCAATCCCTAATTCATTTTAAAAGAACTGCTTTGAATCGGGAAACCAGAAACTCAAAACCTACTTAATAAATCAAAACGAAAAGCAAAAGTAGGGGATGGAGGTATGGGGAAGTCTAATTTGTAGAATGTATTTTTAGAGCGGGAGAGATCTTTCGAATCTATTTAGAAATCATGTTCCTTTTCTCTCCACTCCGAATTCTAGTCCTTCGAACCTATCAACTCAAAAAAAAAAAAAAATTTTATTTAAAAAGAAAGAAGGGGAAAAAAACCGAAAGAAAACATTATTCCATTATATCCAATAAATAAAAGTGCAGAAAAATATTATTAATCTATTACACAGAGAAAATCGAAACAGAAAAAAAAAAAAAATTTACGTGAACAGAAAAAAATTTAGTCTTGGATTGAAACAAAGTCGTACCTGAAGACAGTTTTGGCGCAAAAAAAAAAGAAAGACACAAAAAAAGAAGACAAAATACCCTAAAGGCGGACAGAAATCTAGCAAGAGATCTGACGTGGAGTAAACAAAACATCGGCTCATCTGAGACCAAAAGAAGAAAAAAAGAGTCAGTTTGAAGAAAAACGGAAAACCTCTCCCGACTCATGTCTCCTCTCTCTAGTATGATAGGATAGGAATGAAAGTTGATAGTTGGACATGAATTGATTACTCCTTCACAAATTTATTCCATAACAAAGATTAGGAATAATAGTAATCTAACATTCTTAATATGTTTAATACGCAAATTCATCGTTTGATTTCAATAAGATATGCAAGTGATACATAAAAAGATATTTCTGAAAGTGTTTAGGTTTCAAAAAATTATTTTCTGATTTATAGCTGATACTTTCTATAAAAAATTAAAAACAGATACCTTTAAAATTAACTATCGGAGTAGTGCATCCTGATGGCCAATTGGCTAGCCTTCTGGCCCGTGGAGCTACAAGTTTCAGGTTCAAATCGTGGATTAATCAATCAATGATCGCCTAGATCATTGTTAGTGACTTGTAATCAAAGTTAAACTGTAGGTCCCTGTCTAATATGCCTGTATAACGTTGGGCGTAGTGGTGACAAACTTACCTTGTAAAATAAAAACATCACTTGTCTCGAAATCTGCCAGCAGGCAGACGGCTTTGGTCCATCATGCGGCTGTTGCACCACAAACGATGAATTATGATAATTATGTTTTTATAAAAAGGTTAAATTATTTATATTTGTAAATTTTTATCAGAATATTTTTATTATAATGAGCTAATGCTTGAAACAACTTCTTTTTCAATTTATTGGATGTTCATAAGACAAACAAACTTTTTTTTCTGCTGGCCGTACGCGCATAACTTTCTAAACAATATTATTTTCGAAAAAAATGCCATTTCAATTTGAAAATGGATCTCGTCGAACTCAGTTATCTCTATTTCATTTTAAAAGAACTGCTTTGAATCGGGGACCCGAAACTCAAAACCTACTTAATAAATCAAAACGAAAAGCAAAAGAGAGAGAAGGGGGGGTAAGGAAGGACAGTCTAATTTGTAGAATGTATTTTTAGAGCGGGAGAGATCTTTCGGAATCTATTTAGAAATCATCTTCCTTTTCTATCCGCACCGATTTCTAGTCCTTCGGACCCATCAACTCAAAAAAAAAATTTGTTTTATTTAAAAAAAATAAAACACAGGAAAGAAAACATTATTCCATTATATCCAATAAAGAAAAGGCCAGAAAAATATTTTTAATCTATTACACAGAGAAGAAACAGAAAAAAAAAAAATCTACGTGAACAGAAAAAATTGAGTCTTGGATTGAAACAAAGTCGTACCTAAAGACAGTTTTGGCGCACAAAAAAGCAAAAGACACAAAAAAAGGAAGACAAAAATAGCCTAAAAGGCGGACTGAAATCTAGCAAGAGATCTGACGTGGAGTAAACAAAACATCGGCTCATCTGAGCCCAATGAAAAAAAAAAAGAGTCAGTTTGAAGAAGAAACAGAAAAAAATTCTCCCGACTCATGTCTCCTCACTCTAGTATGCATGGAAGTATGCATTAGTGAAAGCACAAAGGGGAGAATGCACACAACGTCTCACGGAATTTCATTTGATATGTGAGTTGAGATCTACCCCACGGCTTTAATCGTCTGATGGATGTGAATGAAAGTCTATATTTGGACAGAAATTGATTACTTCTCACAAATTTTATTCCATTACGAAGATTACGAATAATGGTATTCTAACATTCTTAATATGCTTAATATGACAATATAATTCATCGTTTGATTTCAAAAGATATGTAAATAATGCATAAAATTATTATACAATAATGTACATAAAAAAGATATGTATATCTGAAAGTGTTTAGATTACAAAAAATGATATTTTCCGATTTAGAGTTGAAACTTTCTGATAGAAATTAAAAATAGATACTGTTAATATAAACTTCTTGGGCAGTGCAGCCTGATGGCCAATTGGCTAGCGCTTTGTCCCGTGTAACTATAGGTTTCTGGTTTGAATCGTGGCGGTGGCAAAGGTCATTGGTAATGGTTCGTAATCCAAGTTAAACGGTAGGTCTCTGGGAAATATGGCCGTTGGGCGTATTGGTGACAACCTTTCTTGTAAAATAAAAACATCAACTTGTCTAGAAATTTGCCAGCAGGCAGACGGCTTTGGTCCACCATGCGGCTGTTGCACCACCGGCGATGAATTATGATAATTTATATTTTTATAAAAAGGTTAAATTATTTATGTTTGTAAATTTTATCAGAATTTTTTTATTATAATGAACGAATGCTTGAAATATCTTTCTTTTTCATTGTATTGGGTGTTCATAAGACAAGCAAATTTTTTTTTCTGCTTATCGTACGCGCAAAACTTTCTAAAAATATTATTTTCAAAAAAAAAAAAAAATTTGAAAATGGATCTCGTCGAAAACTCAGCAATCCCTAATTCATTTTAAAAGAACTGCTTTGAAATGGGAACCAGAAACTCAAAACCTACTTAATAAATCAAAAAAAAAAAAAAAGAAAAAGGAGGGAGAGGAAAGTAGGAAAGTCTAATTTGTAGAATGTATTTTAGAGCGGGAGAGATCTTTCGAAATCTATTTAGAAATCATCTTCCTTTTCTCTCAGCACCGAATACCAGTCCTTCGAACCCATCAACTCAAATTTTTCTTTTCTTTAAAAAAAAAAAGAAGGAAAGAAAACATTATGCCATTATATCCAATAAAGAAAAGCACAGAAAAATATTATTAATCTTTTACACAGAGAAGAAACAAAAAAAAAAAAAAAAAAAAAAAAAAAAAAAAAAATCTACGTGAACAGAAAAAAATTGAGTCTTGATTGAAATAAAGTCGTACCTTTTTTGTCGTACAGAAAAAAAAAGAAAAGGACAGAAAAAAAAAAGACAAAATAGCCTAAATGGAACTGAAATCTAGAGAGAGATCTGACGTGGAGTAAACAAAACATCGGCTCATCTGAGCTCAAAAGAAGAAGAAAATAGTCAGTTTGAAGAAGAAACAGAAAAAACTCTCCCGACTCATGTCTCCGTACTCTAGTATGCATGGAAGTATACATTAGTGAAAGCACAAAGGGAGAATGCACACAGCATCTCACGGAATTTCAGTTGATATGTGAGCTACCCTACGGCTTTAATCGTCTGATGGATGTGAATGAAAGTCTATAGTTGGACAGAAATTGATTACTCCTCACAAATTTATTCCATAACAAAGTTTAGTGGCTTAATATGAAATTCATCATTTGATTTCTATAGGATACGTAAGTGATATATAAAATTATTAAACAGATACGACAATAATGTGATATGTAAAGATATCTGAAAATGTTTAGGATACAAAAAGATTTACTTTCTGATTTATTGTTGAAACTTTCTGTTTACAAATTATATAAAGGTACTTTTATAATTTCTAAACATGAATTTCTGTATCTATAGATACAGAAATATTAAAAAAATTACTAAACAGACAGAAATTATAAATAGATACTTAATACTAAACAGGAATTGTACATAGATACTTTTAAATTTTATCGATTACAGTCTTGCTCTATGTTTACTTTGTTCTGCTTGTTCCTTCTTTGTGTGTGATCCTTATTGTATTGGATTGGTTGCCAAAAACCCCATATGTTACAACAACAACTTTTAAATTTAACTCCTTGAGTAGTATTAGTATATTTGAAATATGGCAAATAAAATTGTGAGAATTATAACCATGGTTTGATGAGAAAAAACACTTTTTCCATTGTATTTAAAACAATCAATCTATCATTCTTTTTATTGACTTTTGCCGTAATGAAACTTGGGGAAAAAATGATTGTTACTGATGATGAAACATGGATATATTACAAGAATTCTAAACACAAAACTCTTGGGAGGAATCCATCGAAACCGAAGCGAAATATTCTTTGTGTCAAGGGTATGTTCTGTATTTGATGCCATCAAAGAAATGTATTCTATTATGAGTTGATGGAATATTTTGAAACTATTATTGCGTTCTCTACTGACGACAACTAATTCATTTAAAACGAACTATAGAGCATGGACGACACAAATGGGAGAATAGACACAATAATATCATTTTTTTCACCATGACAATGACAGACCACACGTTGCTTAACCGGTTAAAAACTACCTAGAAGGCAAGAACTGGGAAGTGTTACCCCATCTGCCGTAGTAACAAGACATTGCATCTTGTAACTACCATTTGTTTAGATCGGTGCAGTTTGCCCTTTCTGAAACAAAGTTCACATCTTATGAAAGTATCGAAATTTGTCTGAATTATGGGATCACCCACAAAGAACTAAACCGCACCGAATTCTAGTCCTTCGAATCCATCAACTCAAAAATTTTTTTGTTATTTATTTAAAAAAAAAAAAAAAAAAAGAAAGAAAAAAACATTGTTCTATTATGTCCAATAAAAAAAAGCGCAGAAAAATATTATTAATCTATTACACAGAGAACAGAAACAGAAGAAGCAAAAAAAAAAAAAAAAAAAAAAAAAAATCTACATGAACAGAAAAAAATTGAGTCGTGGATTGAAACAAAGTCGTACCTAAAGACAGTTTTGGCGTACATAAAAAAGAAAAAGACACAAAAAAGAAGACAAAATAGCCTAAGGCAGACTGAAATCTAGCAAGAGATCCGACGTGGAGTAAATAAAACATCGGTTCATCTGAGCCAGGAGAAGGAAAAAAATAGTCAGTTTGAAGAAGGAACGGAAAAACCTCTCCCGACTCATGTCTCCTCACTCTAGTATGCATGGAAGAATGCATTAGTGAAAGCACAAAGGGAGAATGCACACAGCGTCTCACGGAAATTTCGTTGATATGTGAGTCGAGATCTACCCGACGGGTTTTAATCGTCTGATGGATGTGAATGAAGATTTAGAGTTGGACATAAATTGATTACTCTTCACAAATTTTATTCCATAACAAAGATTAGTGGTAATATGTAAATTCAACGATTTCAATAAGATATGCAAGTGATACATAAAGTTAACAGATAGGTAAGACAGTAATTTATTAGTGATACATAAAAAGGTACTTCTGAAAGTGTTTCGCATACAAAAAAATATTTTCTGATTTAGAGGTGAAACTTTCTGGTTAGAAATTGTATCTATATACAATTTCTAACCAGAAAGTTTCACCTCTAAATCAGAAAATATTTTTTTTCTGTTTAGTATATTTTTTTCTGTTTAGTATATGTATTTATATTTTTTACATTTATAATTTCTGAACAGAAAGTATATATAGATATTATATATAGATACTTAACAGAAATTTTATATGGATACAGAAATACTAAAAATTATATATATAAATACATATACTAAACAGAAAATATATATAGACACTTTTAAATTTTATCGATTACTGTCTTACTGTATGTTTACTTTGTTCTGCTTGTTCCTTCTTTGTGTGCGATCCTTTTTGTAATGGATTGGTTTCCAATAAAGTCATATGTTACAACAACAACTTTTAAATTTAACTCCTTGAGTAGTAATAGTATGTCTGAAATATGGCAATCGAAAAAGTCAATAAAAAAGAATTATAGATTGATTGTCTTATTTGATTTACTCCATAATGACGATTAGTGGCTTAATGTGCAAATTCATCGTTTGATTTCAATAAGATATGTAACTGATACATAATATTATTATACAATAATGTACATAAAAAAGATGTATCTGAAAGTGTTTAGGTAACAAAAAAATATTTTTTAATTTACGGTTGAAACTTCCTGTTAGAAATTAAAAATAGATACTTTTAAAATTAACTTATCGAGCAGTGCGGCCTGATGGTTAATTGGCAAGCGCTCTGGCCATTGGAGCTGCAGGTTTCAGGTTCGAATCGTGGCTGTGGCATAGATCATTGTTAGTGGTTCGTTATCAGCGTTAAACTGTAGGTCCTGGCCTAATATGGCCGTGTAGCGTTGGGCATGGTGGTGACAACCCTACCTTGTAAAATAAAAACATCATATGTCTCTAAATCTGCCAGCGGGCAGACGGCTTTGGTCCACTATGCGGCTGTTACATCATTGTCGATGAATTATGATAAATTATATTTTTATAGAAAAGGTTAAATTATTTATATTTGTAAATTCTTAGCAGAATTTTTTTATTATAATGAACTAATGGTTGAAACATCTTCCTCCTTCAATTTATTGAATGTTCATAAGATAAGCAAAATTTTTTTCTGCTTGTCGTACGCGCACAATTTTCTAAACAATATTATTTTCGAAAAAAAAAATGCCAGTTCAATTTGAAAATGGACCTCGTCGAACTCAGCAATCCTAATTCATTTTAAAAGAACTGCTTCGAATCAGGAAACCCAAACTCAAAACCTACTTAATAAATCAAAACGAAAAGCAAAAGTAGGGGCAGGGTAGTAGGAAAGTCTAATTTGTAGAATGTATTTTTAGAGCGGGAGAGATCTTTCGGAATCTATTTAGAAATCATCTTCCTTTTCTCTCCGCACCGAATTCCAGTCCTTCGAACCCATCAACTAAAATTTTTTTTTTAAAATTTATTTAAAATTTTTATTATTTAAAAAAAAAAGTAAAAAAGAACGAAAGAAAACATCATTCCATTATATCCAATAAAGAAAAGCACAGAAAAATATTATTAATCTATTACACAGAGAAGAAACACAAAAAGCAAAAGAAAAAAAAAATCTACGTGAAAAGAAAAAATTGAGTCTTGGACTGAAACAAAGTCGCACCTAAAGACAGTTTTGGCGTACCAAAAAAGGAAAAGACACAAAAAAGAAGACAAAATAGCCTAAGGCGGATTGAAATCTAGCAAGAGATCTGACGTGGAGTAAACAAAACATCGGCTCATCTGAGCCCAAAACAAGAAAAAAAAAAAAAGAGTCAGTTTGAAGAAGAAACGGAGAAAACCTCTCCCGACTCATGTCTCCCCCACTCTAGTATGCATGGAAGTATGCATTAGTGAAAGTACAAAGGGAGAATGCACACAGCGTCTCACGAAAATTTCATTTGATATGTTAGTCTACATCCACCCTACGGGTTTAATCGTCTGATGGATGTGAATGAAACTTTATAGTAGGACAGAAATTGATTACTCCTTCAAATTTTATTCCATAATAAAGATTAGTGGCAGATATGGCAGTAATGTAAGATAGTATACGTAAGTGATACAATATATATATATATCTCTCTGAAAGTGTTTAGCATAATTTTTTTCTGATTTAGTGTTTAAACTTTCTGTTTAGAAATTATATATAGATACTTTTAAAAGTATCTGTTTGACTAGTATTAGTATGTTTGAAAATGATAACCGAAAAAGACAATAAAAAATAATTATAGATCGATTGTCTTAAAGACAATCAAAACAGTGATTTCTTTTCTCCAACCATGGCAACTCCTGGAAATAACAAGTTTTACATTTCAGGACAATGTTTTTTATATTTCGAATTTCCCTTTCAAGTGGTAGATTCTTTATATAAATGTATAATAGAAAATACCATAAACAAACTTTAAATAGAAATTTTAATTAAATATTATATTATATATTATGTTCCAAATCATTATATTTAATTTTTTATTTTTTTTTATTTGGTTGCAATTTTTAGTATAATATGTTTATTAAAAATCACTAGAAGATGCCACGAAAACTTATTGGGTGTACAAGTATGATTCTGACATTTTTTAAAGATATCTTCTTCTAATTATATTAGTTAAATGTTGCAACATTTGTCTGACTCATGAGGCAATATACTTTCATTTTTAGTATATGACATTTGTTATAAAAGTAAACGATTTTTCTCGATTGAAAAAAAAAGTGGAATTTATTCAAAACACACATAATATGTGAGAAGTTTTATTACATTATATTATTGCAAAAAAGGTCACAATTGCTTGCAGAAATTTATGGTGATCATGGTCCATCGAATACAACTTTATAAAGATGAGTTTCAATGTTTTGCCAAAATGAGATTTTGACACAGATGAAAACAGCATGAAAATTTAAAATTTAAAGATGCGATATTGGAAATATTCCTTAGTGGAGATTTATCTCAAAAAAAAAGCAATCAGAATTAACTGCTGCATTAAATTATAAAAATGCATTTCATAATGCTTAGTGTAAATGGGGATGGTTTAAAACAATCAAATTGGCTACCACATGAATCAAAATAAAGAGATCTTAACCATCAAAAAAGCCATATGTGAAATGCTACTTGGGTAAAAACTGATTGTTACTGATGAGAAAATAGATATAATCTTAAATGCAAAAAAGGTGAAGCAAGTCCATTTCAAGCCAAAGAAAAATATTCTTTATGTCCTGTTTATGCTCCGTATTTGATGCGATCACAAAGATGTAATCTATTATGAGTTTATGAAGCTGTTACTGGTGCTGTCTACCGACGACAACTAATTCATTTTAAAGTGAACTATAGAGTATGAACGACTAGAATAGGAGAATAGACAATAATATCGGATTTTTTTCACCATGACAATGCCAGACCACATATTGCTTAATCGGTTAAAAACTATTTAGAACTGGGAAATGTTACTCCACCAGCAGTATTGACCAGCATTGCATCTTGTAACTACCATTTATTTATTATTACCATCTTGTAACTACCACTTGTCCTTTCTGAAACAAAGTTCACATCTTATGAAAGTATTGAAATTTTGTTGAATAATTGGATCACCCACAAAGAACCAAACAAGCGACAGTGACGGAATTCATAACTTGCCTGATAGATTGAGGAAGATAGTAACTTCAATGGACCATACATTCAGTAGATTTGTATTTCATTATATAAACCAATAAATGTATTTTATTTATCTATAAATATAATTCTGCTCTTTTACGATAAATAAAATACATTTATTTATATATTAAAAATATATATATATTTATATATATATATATATATATATATATATATAATAAAATATTTTTAATACATTTTTGATGATTCACTTGGTTTCTGAAAATATAGAACAACAAAACTGGATCGAAAATAAATAATACTTTTATTCACTTATTTTCTCATCAGTGCAGTGATTGTGATAAAGAATCCGCTATATTAGAGGAATCAAAGAGTTTGTATGTTCTGAATATACGAATTTTTTTTTTTTAAGATAATTTATCATTAATGCTCTTATATGGACGTGGACATTAATCCCAAATGTTGACATGATTTTTTGGTTTACCAAGTATTTTTTTTATGATTTTCTTTTTTTTATGAAAACAGAATAAAAAACAAACAATACTTTTATTCAATTATTTTCCAATCAATGCAATGAATTTCCTTTTACATGAAATAATATGTGCTTGAAGCTGTTAAAATATTATAATCAACATTTATTACTTTAAATACCAAGTATTATATAAGTTTCCAAATTCAGAAGAATTTATCACACTTTTCATCACCTAGCTAATCACCACGATCTAACGATACCTGACACTACGAGGACTGATAAGATGATAGTCTTTATTTTTTTCTTTTTTTTGGGATACCTTGTCTTTGTCGCACACGACGATTTTTATTGCCTTCAGGGTATTCTAGAAATGGTATATAGGTGATCAATTATTTTTAATTGATGGGATTCCAGTGTCATCAGAGTGAAGATTTGAATTGATGATAAACAAAAAGTATTGGTTAGTGTGTATGAAATCTTTTTTTAATTAACCTTTATTGGGACTGTTAATGGATATGTTGTTGCCATTGGGTGAGATGTAAGAAGTATTATTATTAAAAAGCACTGTAACTTTTAACATCTCATACCATGAAATTGCATGTTGAGACACGTTTTTAGTCATGTGCAAATTTTTGTACAGAAATAGATACTACAAAATCAGTAGACATTTCAAAAGGCCTAGAAGTTTAAATGAAATTACCCAATATCAAGAAATAATAGAATAACTTAGTTCTGAATTGTGTTATTAATGAACACAATTTGAAATAAAATGATTGTATTACAAATTGTTTAAATAATATGTAATATGTAAGTGATAATATGCTGTTAATACAATATGTAATCTGTATATAATATGTAGGTGATGCACCACCATAGAGGTTGGTTGGTTGGGGTTTTTATGGCACAAGAACCAGATTTGGCCATACTGCGCCAAACAATAGTGCTTTTAAAATTCTTATATAACCACCATAGGGGAGTGGACTAGTATGTTATATCCACGTTGTCCCATTGTATTTCTGAGGAATACAATTCAAGGGATTATCTGACGGATTCACCTCTTCTTCGATTCCAATTGATGGACATTTTAGCCTATAAATTTACTGTACCTCTACCTGAATAGATGAAGAAATGCGACAAATGGTGACCTACACCTCTGATGTCCTATCACGTTATTCACCAGGTTGAAGCGATAATCATAATTTAGTATTTTAGTTGAAAGTGAAAAGTTATAATTGTAATTCTGCATTTTAGTTTAAAGGGAATAGTGAATATTATAATTTATATTTAAGTTGAAAGGGAAAAGGAATATTATAATTTAAATTTTGGCTGAAGATGTCTCCAACAATATCCGATCATATAAACTAATAAAAATGGCACACTGATATACAAATCTAGTTCATGCTCTATTTAACTTAATATAAAATAGCTGAGAAATATTTATGGTCTATTATGTAATCATTCAAATTTCTTTTATTATTTATCACACCAACATACTCACCCAAACAATATTTATTGACGTGGTCAATCGAGGTTTCACAACTACATGTACTCCTTCCATCTAATCTCCAATTTATAATTTATAATACATACCTGGAATAGATGTGCAAACTTTCGTTGAATCATTGTCCAGTTTCGAACCAATCACACTTGATTCAAGACTCGATATATGATGACCTACACAAAGGTGCCTTATCACGCTATTCACCAGGTTAAAGAGATAATCATAATTTAATATTTTGGTTGAAAGTGATAAGTTATAATTGTAACTTAATGTTTTACTTGAAATGGAATAGTGAATATTACAATTAAATGTTTCACTTGAAAGGAAATACTGAATATTACAATTTAATGTTTTACTTGAAATAGAATACTGAATATTACAATTTAATGATTTACTTGAAAGGGAATAGTGGATATTACAATTTGCCAATTACAATGTTTTACTTTAAAGGGAATAATGAATATTACAATTTGATGTTTTGCATGAAAGGGAATAGGGAAAATTACAATTTAATGTTTTACTTGAAATGGAATAGTGAATTTTACAATTCAATGATTTACTTAAAAAGGGTATAGTGGATATTACAATTTAATAGTTTGGCTGAAAATGTCTAAACAATATCTTACCATATAAAAATATGAAGATGTCTCAACAATAAAAGATGACACATTGATATTCAAATCTAGTTTATGTTATATTTAAATAAACATAAAATAGTAGAGACATATTTATGATGTTTTAAATTATCATTCAAGTTTCAATTATTATATATCACACCACCATATTCAAAATCATCATATATCGGAAAACATAATAATCTCTAAACAATTCCCAAACGACATGATTTAGTTGAAAGGAAATAGTGAATATTATAATTTAATGTTTAAGTTTAAAGGGAATAGTGAATATTATATATTTAATTTTTAAGTTGAAAGGGAATAGTGAATATTATATATTTAATTTTAAGTTGAAAGGGAATAGTGAATATTACAATTTAACAGTTTGGCTGAAGATGTCTTAACAATATCTTACCATATAAAAAATATGAAGATGTCTTACCAATATCTTACCATATATTTTTATATGGTAAGATGTCTTTCATTAACTCTAATTTATTTAAATAGAACATAAACTACATTTGTATATCAGTGTGTCATCTTTTATTGTTGAGACATCTTCATATTTTTATATGGTAAGATATTGTTAAGACATCTTCTTAACAATATCTTTACCATATAAAAATATGAAGATGTCTCAACAATAAAAAGATGACACACTGATATACAAATGTAGTTTATGTTCTATTTAAATAAATATAAAAGAGTAGAGAAATATTTATGGTGTATTAAATAATCATTCAAATTTCCTTTATTAAATATCGCGCTACTATATTCAAAATCATCATACACAGGAAAGCACAATAACCCTAAACAATTTCCCAAACAATATTTGTTGACGTGATCAATCGAAGTTTCACAACTGCAGATCCTCCTTTCCGCCCAATCTCAAAAGCCCTTCATACGAGTGCTCATCCCTGGACTAAAGCGATTTAAAACAGCAAATCAAGGACATATCCTTTCAAATCTTTGTTCACAGTCTGGCATTATTAGGCGAGTTGCGACAATTGCGAGAAGCAGCCAAGCCAGCCAATTCTTCGGGAGTTACGATGGCTTTCCCGAGACGAGGGTTCAGCAGGGAACATTTGAGTTAATCCATCTCATGTACTGGCCTTCCTATTTGCTCAGATTGCATTATTGATCCTGTCCTGCAAACAAGGAAGGAATACTGAATATGCGGATATTAGACGCTTGCATTTCATATGCTGGGACCTCTGCGTGACTTGGGAACGTTCAGATGGACCACTCAATAACAGTTAACAGTGTGCAGGGTTATGGGGTAATTTGAATTAGGAAATTACAAATCGTTACTAAAAAGTTGTAAAGTGTTTGAGCATTTAAATTGTTACCAAAGTGAAATTGAACGGAGTTGAAATTATTTGGAATATAAATAACACGCTAAAAATTAAATTTTATACAAATAAATGTCCAAGAAGGAAATAAATAGAACCTATTTTTTAGGCCGTGTAGATTCTATAATTTAACATGATATTTAAAGTATGGTGGTGTAAAAAGCATTTAGAAGTGATCTGACTCAGTAGCTATTTCTCGGCAACTTGCATTGTTATTAAAATTATTTGAATTTTAAATAACATGTTAAAAAAATTCAATTTTATACAATTTATCAATGTGTTCAAGAAACAAATAAAGAGAACCTGTTTTTTAAGCTGGATTAGATTCTAAAAGTTAGCAAGACATTTAAAGTATGTTGTAGTAAAAGCATTTAGAAGAGATAGGGATTCAATAGCTATTTTTGCAGCATGCATTGGTAACTTTCTTTGTCATTTAAAGTGTAAGGCGAGGATTTTCTGTTTATTTTTTACTACAAATGTGACGCAAATGCAAGTCAATTAATGCTGACAAGTCCTCCCGTTAACAATAATATTCCTCTAGCTGTCAGAGATTATTCGTGTTACAGTTGTAGTTGAAATATAAGATCCTTATGATAAATAGAAAGGTGTGACAAGGGCTGGGTTATAAAAGTTTGCATGACAAAAAAGTACATTATTTTCATTTCATAAAACATTTATATAAAAGAAAATTATACAATGAATATGAAGTCATCGTTATTTGCATATTCATTAAATATTTTTAAATAAAAGTGTTATTTTGGGGTTTCGTTTTTATTCATCATCATTTTTAAATGAAAGAGGTCTTCCTAGATTTGTGAACTTTTTCCGATAACATTTTGAGTTTTATATTTTATTTATGTTTAAAATATTTTATAATTTTGTTATTTTATTTTTAGATAGAAATTTATTTTACGGCATTCAGCATTGGCGAAGTTCTTATTTAAATTCTGACATTTTTAAGCGAAAGAGACTATGAATTGCGACTATGATTATTAGGCAAATTTAAGTCTTTTTATATGAGTTTTCAAACAAAACACTTTGGCAATTATTTTAAAATTAGTTATGCATATTTAAAATCACTACTTAATGTTAAATAAATAAAAAAAAATGTTTCAAATTAATTCAGACAATAAATGAAAATTTTATTCAAATTCGGCTGCTAATTTCTTTTATTTAGTAAGGCGAACATGCTGAAATGAATTACTTAATATTTAAATTATATATTTAATATTTTGTTAATTAAGATACTTAAAATTCTGTATAAGAAAAATAAATTCAATTCTTTGTATTTTTACGAAAACAGAACAATTAAGAATAGAAATTAATAAAGTTTCAGAATTATAATTTAAAAATATTATTACACAACTTATATATAAAATATACATGAAATGAAGTGGTGATAAATTTTCAATCTCCAATATCATCTGAACTAAAGTGATGAAGACAATTCAATTTAATTTCAGCAAGAATAATTTTTGTCACAAAATTTTAAAATTAGGATTTAAAAATATTGTTACACAACTTATATAAGCAACACATGAAATGAAAAGATAATAAATTTTCAATCTAATGTGACGAAGACTTAATGAAGACTTCAACTGATAGAAATTCAATTTAATTTCTGCAACAACAAGAATTATTTTTTATCACAAGTTATATCAACCTAGATTAACCAATATTCTTACTCAATTTCTCACAATATTTCATTACAATTTTTTAAAGGTGGACAGATAAAAATTGACAGATTCATTAGTTTTACTTCCCAATAAAAACCAACACTAATTCGGACAAGATCACCTTAATATTTCATCAAATACAGACAAGAAATCTGGTCACTTTTCAGATAATACTAATAGATTCAGTCGACACATCAATTAACTTGTAACGGTCGCGCAACCTTGAAGTTGCACCTTTTGTTGCCTCAGCAACATTCTGTCACGCAACTTGCGTCTACAGAAGAATCATTGCCCTGGGCAATAACCGAAAAGATACACGGATTAATGAACACCACAAGTTATGAGATTCAGAGTGTTATTAAAACTCTTCAGCTCTTGTAAACTCTTCAGCTTCCTCAACAGGTTGTAGAACCTCAACCGGATTTCACAACTTACTACAAGGAAAATACGTGATCAATATTTCTATTTGTCCTAATTTCTGAGGCCCTATTAAGAACACGTGTTAAAAAGTTATAGGAGGAATTAACAATGTGTTATGAGAAAAAAAAAATAATATAATACACCACAATTTTTCGATGTTTTATAGTTTTTCGTTGACAATTATTGTTTTTCCCCAATTTGGAAATTTCCTAAATATTTGATCAAGTAATAAGATAATCGGTTGAAACTTGAAGATGTGCTTAGATTGTATGCATTATATCTTTCAAATGGATTAGAATTAAAGATCTTAAAATAAATACTAAACATCACTAACTTACTTATATAATAATACATATTTATATGCTCAGTACATATTTGTATTGATAGCATATATGCCACAAATGGGGCATATAGATTGTTAGAGGCATATAGAATAGCAAATGTTAAAATTCTGGAAAACTTCTGATGCTAGTTAACACTGATATTTCTAATTAACAATGTGCTAAGAGAAAAAAAGCAATATAATACGCCACAATATTTTCGTTGCATTTGTACAAAATTATTAAATAAAAAATGAGCATTATTTTTGTAATATACACAATTGTTGTTTTTTCCCAAAATTTGGGAATTTTCTTGATATTTGATCTAGCAATTATACAATTGATTGAAACCTGAAAATGTGCTTGTATTGTGAAAATATTTCTGTTTGTCCTAATTTCTAAGGCTCCATTAAGAACACGTGTTAAAAGTTATAGGAGAGATTAAACAATGTGTTAAAGTAAAAAAAAAAAAGCAATATAATACACTACAATTTTTTTATTGCATTTGTGCAAAAATTATTAAATATAAAACGGGCGTTATTGTTGTAAAATATTTTACATTTACTGCTTTCTCACAATTTGGAAATTTCCTAAATATTTGATCTGGAAATTAGGTAATCGGTTGAAACCTGAAAATGATGTAGATTGTATGTATTATATCTTTTAGATGGAATAGAAATACAGATGTTAAAATAAATACTAAACATCGCTAACTTTTTTTATATATTGTTAATACACATTTATATGGGCAGTACATATTTGTATTGATAATATATATTTGAATTAAAAATGTTAAAATTCTGGAAAATTTTTTATACTAATTAACACTCATTAACAATGTGTTAAAAGAAACAAAAGCAATATAATACACCACAATTTTTTTCGTTGCATTTGTGCAAAATTATTAAATAAAAACGGGCGTTATTGTCGTAATATATTTGGCAATTATTGTTTTTTCAGAATTTGGAAATTTCTGAAATATTGGATCTAGCAGTTAAATAATTGGTTGAAACTTTAAGATGTGCTTAGACAATATGTATTATATCTTTCAGATGGATTAGAAATTGAGATCTTAAAATAAATATCAATCATCACTAAATTATTTATATTGTTGATGCATTTCTATATGGTCAGGACATATTGTATTTTTTCTTCATTTTAAACTTCTTTAGGGCTGTACCTCATAGCATGGTGCATTTTTGTATTGTTAATATGTATTTGAATTGCAAATGTTAAAATTCTGGAAAATTTCTGCATCAACTATTTGAGGATGGTGAAGTATATTATGGCATTAAACGCATGCACCATATGGTGTTATTGCACGCAAGGATGAATATTATTTTAATCCAAAAACCGTTTGCTGTACATATATCTTGTCTTGTGAATGTTTTGGTCAATACTTCTGAACTGCGATAACATTAAATATTTTATTTTTGCAATTTACATTTTTTAATACATTTACACAGCAATATATTTTAACTATTACTTTACGATAATTTAAATAGTTAATATACACATTAATTTAAAAACACGATTTTCAACTTGTTTGGTGCTGTATCTTCTAGCAGCTAATATTTATGAAATAGCATGGAAAACATTTTAACCCAAATACACTGCTAAAAATAGTATAAAACTAAAAGTTTATTATTCAATAATTCATAATAACCTTATTTAAATGGAACTTATGAACTAAATAAAACAATATTTGTCATGGTAACTAATCCTTAAATCATAATAACTATGGTAACAAACATAAATAATACAAATGGCATTTGTTGTAGAGAATAACTGTATATGTTTATTTAACACATTATCATACCACGTAATAATACTCCAAATGATCATTCACAAGTAACAGTTGTAAATTAGAAACATGAATATGTTCATATTAAGAGTAAAAAGTTTACTATTAAATAAAATAAATTTGAATAGAATTTTAAATAACTATATGGAAAAGAAAAAAATTGAGCATGTTAGCTAAATAAATGGGGTACTAGGAATTTCTGGGGATGGTATAAAATGTTACCATTAAAAAAAGGGACAGTAGTTGACAATAATCAACAGATAAAATATCAGACAGTCACTCATGTCAATAGAGTTATAAGAGCAATAATGATACTGGATTGGTTCAATACATCACACAAAAACATAATAATGCTTTAAAAATTTCACACGATCCTTTTTGAGTGTATTTTCAGCAAAATAACTATTGGAGAAATTCGATTGGAAACACTATGGGACAATAAAAAATACCAATTATTGGGAGGTAGAGCATAAATTGCCATAAAACATGTAAACACGAATTTCCTCTTTTCAAAAGAACAAGATGTTAATTTTTAAAATATTTGTTGGTTGTAAAATAGATATGTGAAATTTACACACCAAGAGCAATTTAAGTTAGTAAAGTCAATAGAAGTGTAAATTCAGTGAGTAAGTGGATGTAAACACAGTAGTCCTTTGCTATACCATTCTTGTCGGAAGATAAAGAAAAAGTTCGATATACTGTAAGCGCGATATAACTAACGACTTTATGAAAGTCATGGAATTCCTTTTCCAAATAAATTGCAATAATAATAATAATATTTGAAGATGGGATACAATAGCTGACTATTAAATGTCAATTTTGTGGATAGTTACTAAAAACATGACGTAACAAAAGATACTTATAATTTGGTCCGAATATTTTGTAAACAACATGGTACCAATCTTTAATAATATTATTTTATGAGAATCCAAATGGGTTGGTTCAATTCAAATAAAAATAATCAGAATTATTCAAATGTAGGATGTCCAAAATTCAGCAAGAAAAAAAATAAAGAATACAAGACGATTTACGTTAAAAAATAATAAAGAATACTAGAGAATTTGCTTTATTAAAGAATAAAGAATACAGGAGAATTTGCTTTAATGAAGAATAACGAATACAAGAGAATTTGCCTTAATAAAGAATAAAGGAGAATTTGCTTTAACAAAGAATAAGAAATAAAAGAGAATTTGTTTTAATAAAAGAATGAAGAATGCAAGAGAATTTGCTTTAATAAAGAATACAAAAGAATGCGCATTAATAAAGAATAAGGAATGCAAGATAATTTACTTTAATAAAAGAATACAAGAGAAATTGCTTTATTAAAGAATAAAGAATACAGGAGAATTTGCTTTAATGAAGAATAACGAATACAAGAGAATTTGCTTTAATGAAGAATAAAGAATACAAGAGAATTTGCTTTAATAAAGAATAAAGGAGAATTTGCTTTAACAAAGAATAAAGGAGAATTTGCTTTAACAAAGAATAAGAAATACAAGAGAATTTGTTTTAATAAAGAATGAAGAATAAAAGCAAGAGAATTTGCTTTAATAAAAGAATACAAAAGAATGCGCATTAATAAAGAATAAGAATGCAAGATAATTTACTTTAATAAAGAATACAAGAGAAATTGCTTTAAAAGAATAAAGAATACAGGAGAATTTGCTTTAATGAAGAATAACGAATACAAGAGAATTTGCTTTAATGAAGAATAAAGAATACAAGAGAATTTGCTTTAATAAAGAATAAAAAGGAGAATTTGCTTTAACAAAGAATAAAGGAGAATTTGCTTTAACAAAGAATAAGAAATACAAGAATTTGTTTTAATAAAGAATGAAGAATGCAAGAGAATTTGCTTTAATAAAGAATACAAATGAATGCGCATTAATAAAGAATAAAGAATGCAAGATAATTTACTTTAATAAAGAATACAAGAAAATTTGCTTTAATAAAGAATACAAGAAAATTTGCTTTAATAAAGAATACAAGAGGGTTTGTTTTAATAAAGAATAAAAGATACAAGAGAATTTGCTTTAATAAAGAATGCAAGAGAATTTGCTTTAATGAAGAATACAAGAAGATTTGTTTTAATAAAGAATGAAAGATACAAGAGAATTTGCTTTAATAAAGAATAAAGGATACAAGAGAATTTGCTTTATTAAAGAATAAGGAATACAAGAGAATATGTTTTAATAAAGAATACAAGAGAATTTGTTTTAGAAAACAATTTACTTTACTTATTCTCCACAAACACAAAACTAAATGTGCATTTTCTAGAGAAATCAGCTCTTTCATTACCAAATATTCCAAACTATTTAGGATGTTTAGGAATTAATCTTTCATGAATTTTGAGACCCAGACAGTTTTGCTCGAAAATGGCCTCACTTATTCATCGAATCGAAGTGAAGTAGTCGTCGAACTTCCTCTTCAGGCTAACTGCTAAACATTGAACTTAAGTTACAGTTTGTGTTTGTATTTACGTTGTTTATTTTGTGTTTGTGAAGCTGCATTTTTAATATCCGTCGTTGATTAAATGCTGTTCATATGGTAATGAGTTTTAAAGTGACTTATTTTAGGGATTAGACATTAGACCTGCTATTAAGCATCTGTTAGATGTGTGAGAGCCCATTTTTTTTATTCTACAAGCTTTTGAATCAACGTTCCTGAAATTATTCTACGATATATAAAAGCATGAAATTGTTAACAAACACAGCCAGACATGTATTTGTTTATCAGAGTACATGTACATACTTGTTTATGTACATGTACTTGTACCAATACAGAGCATATAATTGCTATATGTATTGGTTTTTCAACATAATTTTTTCAGAAATTCATATTGATTTATATTAGATTTGCAATTACAATTTATTTAAAATGTTTTCTTATATATTGGGGCCTGATGGCCGAATGGCTAGAACCCTGGCGCTCGGTGCCACAGGGTTCGAGCCTCGGCGGTACTATGGATGTTTGTAATTGTTCCACTTTAATGGTTCCACTTTAATGGTTCTTGAATCCACTTTAAACCATAGGTCATGTCTAATATGACTGTAGAGAGTTGGACTTTGGGATGAAAACCCTACCCCATAAAAAAGAAGGTCTAAGGCCTACTGTCTCAAAATCTGCTGGTAGGCAGACGGCCTTAGCCCACCGTGGGGTTGTTGCGCCAATGAAGAAGAATTTATAGCTTAGTTTTGCGTTATTACTCACACCAATATTATGTTATTCACTTTTTAAAATCGATTGAGATGAAATTAAAATGAAAGTTTGTATGCAAATACATATAATAAGAAAGTTATGTAGATATAGCTAAACAAATGAGATACCAAACATTCTTGCAACCTATGTGTAAAAATTTCCCGTAAGAGTATATATTTAGCACATGATACCAATCTTGGTACTAGTATTAATTTCAAAGACGTTGGATATAAAGTGTCTTAATAATTTGAGCACATTACAATATACCTTTTGAAACATTTTGAAGGAAGATAAAGTGCAGAAGTCATTCCTGAAAGAACCTGACACTGCGGGACATGAACAAACACTGAACATCTTTGAGGGACAACATATAATTGCCACAAGAGACCCATCTTTCTATCCTGATCATGATTACTATTCATGGAGCAACATGATTCCGATGATTCCTGATTTTACATGCTTTTTAAACCAACTCTTCTGAAATGATTCTGCGATATATAAAAAACATGAGTTTGCTAACAAACACAGCTGGACATGTACTAAATTATTTATCTTGTAATAGAGCATATAATTGCTACACGTATTGATTTTGTAACGTTATTAATGTTTTTATAAATCCATACTGATTTATATTAGATATGTTAATACAATTTATTTAGAATTTTTACTTATAGATTGGGGACTGTTGGCCGAAGGACTAGAGCACTGGTGTTCGGTGCCACAAGCTTCAAGTTTGAGCCCCGACGGTACCATGTATACTTGTATTGGTCGGAATCCACTTTAAACCACAGGTCCCAGTCGAATATGACTATAGAGCGTTGGTCTTTGGGTTGAAAACCCTACCCCGTAAAAAAAAAAAAAAAAAAAAAAAATCTCCTATCTCGAAATTTGCTAATAGGCAGATGGCCTTAGCCCACCATGGGGCTGTTGTGCCAGCGAAGAAGATGTGATACTATTCACACCAATATTATATAATTCACTTTTTAAAACTTTAAAAACGAACAGGAGGAAATTTAAATGAAGATCTATATGCAAATACATATAAAAAGAAAATTAAGTGAGCATAACTAAACAAATGAGATATCAAATATTCTTGCAATCTATGTGTAAAAAGTTCCACTAAGATAATATATTTAGCACATGATAGCAACCTTGGTACTAGTATTAATTTCAAAGACGTTGGATATAAAGTGTCTTAATAATTTAAGCACATTACAATACACCTTTTGAAACATTTTGAAGGAAGATAAAGTGCAGAAGTCATTCCTGAAAGGACCTAAGATCTATTTACCAACACTGCGGGACATGGCAAACACTGAACATCTTTGAGGGACAATCTATAATTGCCGCAAGACACCCATCTTTTCATTCTGATCATGATTGCTATTCATGGCGCGACATGATTCCTTATCTTTCATAAACACATTAAAACAGGTTTTCCCACTATCGATTGCCTGTCGCAAAGGGCTTTGGCTTCTCGAAAATAAATATTTTGTTGTTCATTATTATTATTTATTTTTTTTTTTTTGATCCTAAAAGTTGTGGTTATTACAATTTCAGTTAATGATCGCCGACCGATTATGACTGAACTTTCAACATGTAACCTCGGGGATACTAAATTACAGACTTAATCATGGATGCAGCAGTGAAGACGAGAAGAATAAATATGACATTATTTTGAAAGAATTACGTCAAGTAAACATATGTTTTCATAACCTGAAATGAATGTTTTTCATTGTTTTTAGCATTGTTTTTTTTTACGAACTGTTATACGTATTTTATTTGCATTTATCCTCAAAAGATTGCAATCATTGAAAAACAAAGTTGATGATTTATTTTAGTTGAGTGGAAAATCATTGAAATACAAAAACATTTTGTTTGTTTTCATCTACTTGGAAAATAACCATTACCTATTTTATAAATTTCTGAATTTTATTTTGCCACATGAATGACTTTAAGAATTCTATTTAATTGATATTTGGTTTCTGAATTTTATATTTATCGAATAATAATTAAAAAATATATAAATTGTTAATACAAATATTATTAATAAAAATTGTTAATAAAACTTTAAGATTAATAATAAAAATTGTCAATAAAACATTAAGATTAATAATAAAAATTGTTAATAGAAATGGGCAATTGTAATGGATTATTCAATTCATGGATACGATTGAAAATAAGATTTTACTTAGATCATATAAGTATGAAAATCAGAAAATTTGTATACAATCAGAATCAGAAATAAGGTATACAATATGGGATTTTTGTAGATCATTTATGGATATGTCAGATGATAAAAATATGCAATAAATACAACAGAAATGAAAGTAAACGCAAAAGATATCAATCAGCATGTTTATATTAATGAATTATAAATCATTATTTGATTTTTAAAGTGCAATTTTATATAAAATAAATAATAGAAATTCTTCAATTATGTTGTTCGTTAAAAAGTGTACAAGAATTACCTCATATAATACCTTAAAAATAATATCTTATAAATAAATAGATATAATATTATATTATGACTTATGACCAGTAGAGGAACGTTAGTTGAGTAAAGGGAAAATCCAATAGAGCTAGGTTTTTTAACAGATTACTGTGGGTTTTTTTAATCAACAAAATTTTTTTAAATATGATTTTACATAAATTTTAAAATAATTTGTTTTAAAAATATATCTTCCTTACTATTATTTTAAAAATAATTATCTTTGTATTTTTATCACAAGATCAAACAAGATAAAAAAGAAAACATCAACGCATTCAATTGAACACACCCACACACAAAAAAAACACTTAAAGTGCGTACCAGTTTACTATATCAAATACTTAAAATAAAAAATAACAATTTCATGAAGTGTATGTTCTTTAATTTAACCGCATCAAATATTAATATGAAAAATTCAAAATAAAACTAATAATAAATAGTTAATAATAGTAAGTCTGCAGTATCTGCAATCTTGAAATAGTATTAATAGTAAGCCTGCGTTAAAATGATTTATAAAAATATATGCAATGCAAAATAAATATTCCACCAGTATAAAATCCTTTTTTACATTAATTGAACGTAAAATAACTTCAGAAGAAAGTTTTATACTCGAAACAAATTCAGTCCTGTTTTAATATTAATAGCCATTGCCAACATTATTAACAATATATTTTATTCTTTTATGTCTTAATGTTTTATAACTGTTTTGCTTTTTAATGATTTCAAACATTTTCATTTTATTTTATGTTTTTATCCATCTCAATTTGTTTCCTTTTGCAGAGAATTTGGTTTTTTGGTCGAATCTCATTTTCAAAGATTTTCATTCCAAAATATTTTTTTAGAATTTTAAAATTTAACAAAGAAATAACATTAATGTTTTCATTAAAAATATATTTAAATTTTGGTTATTATTTTAATACAAAAAAAAAAATATTTAAAACTCAAAACAAATTCAGCCCTGTTTTGATACTAATAGTCACTGCTTACAATATTAACAACATATTTTTTTCTTTCGTCTTTTAACTTTTATAATTATAATTATATTTCAATGATTTTAAAAATTTGCATTTTTTTATATTTTTATCAATGTTAATTCGTTACTTTTTCAAAAAAATTTGATTTTTCTCAAGAATGAAACTCATTTTTAATGATTTCCATTCCAATAATTAAAATATTTTTCTGCAAAGAAAAAAATATCTATGCAACATAAATGTTAGAAATTTAACAAAGAAATAATATTAATGTTTTCATTAAAAATATATATTTTAATTTAAATTTCATTTTTAAAATACCTTAAATTTGTTTTGTCAAAATAAGAAATAATCATGAATAGTATGAACTTTTTAATTGAAATTCATTGAAATTTACAACTGATTATCTTTCAATAAAATATATGAACCAGTTCAAAAATATTCATTATAATTATCAATATGGTATATAATAATCAATTATATACAGTCTGTGAATAAACACAGTATTGTTTTCAACCACTTTAAAACTATTTTCCTTTATAATTCAAATATTTAATAAGTATTAGAAAAAAAAAAAACATTCAAATTAGCCTCATATGCTAGACTTCTTCTTAGACTGTAGAAATCTCATAATTAACAAGGCATATTATTTATTCAGACCACATTATCCATCATAATCAGTAATATGAAAAAATACACCCATCCTACCTTAATTAGCGTATTCAAAAAGTCCTTGCGAATGAATTGCAAACTTGATTTTCAATATCATGTAATTTTCCTATTCATCAAATTTCAATACGATTAAAAGAGTACCCAGTAATACTAGACAATAGCATGCTAGCAAGTAAATTAAGATTATTATATATGAGTGCTTATTTTTTCAAGTTCCAGTCTATAACATTTTCAATTGTTATGATATTCCAATTATATAGTGAATATTATAAAGAATTTATTTCAAGCAGAATTTTTGCAAAGATCATCATGAAAAACACCAAGTCAAATTTTAATTAGCATATTTAATGCATGATTAGTAATATTTGATTTTTAAAGGCATGTAATTTTTCTTTTAATCCAGTTTAATTATTCAAGGGCCAAAAAACTACAAAAACGTAAAAGGCAAATTAATTAAGTTTATCATCCACTATTACTCAAGATTAATGTTCTTGACATGCTTTAGTGACAAATAATATATCAATGTGATGCTGTGCATTATAAACTAGTTAATATTATGCGAAATTTTTGAAAATTTGTTGTAAAAAAATTACATGTGGAACAAATTCAAGTTTAATTGGTGTTGTTAAATTTCCTGATGATTTGCAGACTTAATTTCTAACAACATTAATTTTCTTATGCATGTCGTTTTCAAAGTAATTAAATAAGGATTGTAATGTTTGTTGTCATTGATTAATGTAGCATGAAAATCATTTCCATGGAAGACAAGTTAAAAAAAAATATTTCAGCAATATACTTAAAATTATAAACAATTTAATTTAAGGTGTATTCTTTTTAGATATCTTTGTGATAAATCACCAAATTCGAACTTATTTAGAATATTCACGCATGTAAACTTTGTTATATTTTATTTTTTTATTCTCATATGGTTTCCTATTCATCAAATTTCAATATGATTAAAAACATGTCCAGTAATACTAGACAATAGCATGCTAGCAAGAAATTAAGATTATTATATTTGGATTCTTTCTCTTTGAAGTTCCAGTCAATGATATTTTCAGTTGCTGTGATATTCCAATTATATATTGAATATTATAAATAATTTATTTCAAGTAGAAATTCTGTAAACATCATCATAAAAAAAACATCAAGTCAAATTTTAATTAGCATATTTAATGCATGATTAGCAATATTTGATTTTTAAAAACATATAATTTTCTTTTAAACCAGTTTAATTATTCAAAGCCCAAAAAAAACTCAAAAAAAAAAAACGTAAAACTTAGCAAATTAATTAAGTTTATTATCTACTATTACTCAAGGTTAATGCCCTTGATAATGCTTTATTGACAAATAATATATGAGTATGATGATGAGCATTATAAGCTAGTTAATGCTGTGCAAAATTTTTTGAAAATTTATTGCAAAAAAATTATATGTGCAAGCAAATACAATTTTAATTAGTGCAATTAAATTTCCTGATGATTTGTAGGCTTAGTTTCTAATACCATTAATTTTCTTATGCATGTCATTTAATCTTCAATGTAATTAAACAAGGATTATTATGTTTGCCTGTCATTGATTAATGTCTTCCATGATGATTTTCATGTTTACTATAAGTTAAAAAAATACTTCAGCAAAATACTTAAAATTATAAACCATTTAACCATTAAACCATTTTAATTCTATTGTGTAAGTTTAGATATCTTATACTTAATAACTAATGTATTCCTTTTAGATATCTTTGTGATAAATCATCAAATTCGAACTTATTTAGAATATTCATGCATGTAAACTGTGTAATAATTGATTTTCATTCTCATATAATTTACCTATTCATGAAATTTCAATACGGTTAAAAAATGTCCAGTAATACTAGTTAATAGCATGCCATCAAGTAAATTAAGATTATTATATTTGACTGCTTCGTCTTTCAAGTTCCAGTATATGACATTTTCAGTTGTTATGATATTCCAATTATATAGTGAATATCAAAAGAATTTATTTCATTTTATTACGATTAATTTTTCTTTTAATCCAGTTTAATTATTCAATGCCCAAAAAAACCCCTCAGAAACATAAAAATTAGCAAATTAATTAAGTTTATTATCTACTATTACTGAAGATTAATGCCCTTGACAGGCTTTAGTAACAAATAATATATCTGTGTGATACTGTGCATTATAAACTAGTTAATGCTATGCAAAATGTTTGAAAATTTGTTGTAAAAAATTACATGTACAAGTAAATCCAATTTTAATTAGTGTAGTTAAATTTCCTGATGATTTTCAGACTTAATTTCTGATACCATTAATTTTCTTATGCATGTCCTTTAGTCTTCAATGTAACTAAACAAGGATTATTATGTTTGCCTGTCATTGATTAATGTCTTCCATGATAATTTTCCATGCTAATATAAGTTAAAAAACTATTTCAGCAATATACGTAAAATTATAAACCATTTAACTTAAGGTGTATTCTTTTTAGATGTTGTAGTGATAAATCACCAAATCTGATTTTATTTAGAATATTCATGTATGTAAACTTTGTAATATTTGATTTTCAATGTCAGATCATTTTTCTACAAGTATTCAACTACGTCAGTATTTTAATATATTAAAAGAGATCCTCTATATAAATAATTACGAATTCGCAATTAAATTAGGATTATTATATTCAACTGCTATGGCGTCAAGTATTAAATAATGATTTTCTTGGTGTTTTTAGATAAAAAATAGTTATAATTAAAATTAGAGATAATTATAATTTATTGGAATTTCTGTATTAGAAATTTTGTAACAATCATAAAATCCTAAACCAAAGTGTAAAATTTACAATTGCAATTCGTAATTACAAATTCGCAATTAAATTGAGGTTATTATATTTAACTGCTATAGGATCAAGTATTAAATAATGACTTTTGGTGTTCTCCTAGATAAAAAAAAAATAATATAGAGATAATTATAATTTATTGGAATTTCTATATTAGAAGTTTTGCAACAATTATCAAATCCTAAACCAAGATGTAAAACTTTTGTTCAGATTTCTTCGTATGATTATTTTGATATAATTTTGCTATTTATTTCAATAACTTTTCATGACATAAAAAATAATGAAACAAATAAAATGTTAGCAATTACATAATAACCATTACGATTAACTGCTGATGATTAAAATTTTTGGTAATGATTTTCATGATGATGATGTTTTCCATATGATGATATGATTTACAATAATATGCAAGTAATATATAGAAAATTATAAGTCATTTAATTGAACGTGGATTTTTTGTACAACTCATTGTGAAAAAAAAATCTTGGGATTACATCTCATTTTTAAAGTTAATGTATACCAAAGTGTGTTGACTACTACCCTGTCCATCATTTAAGATTATTTGAATGTCATCATTAGGTTCAACCTATCTGATTTATCTATATGATTCCAATGACTTAAATTGATTTTTAGTCTTTCCCCATTAATTTCAGTCTATAATTACAGTATTTAATACCTTAATTGGTCTTAAAGATCCGTAATTGTTTTTTTCTAGAAGGAAATGATCACTGTGCCCATTTCTGCACTATTGGAGGTCTGCGTAATGTGTGTAAAAAAGACTTCGCTCTAAACTGCTTGATCACGTAGTGATTACAAGAATCACTTGATGAAAAATAAAGTAATATACTACGAGGTGATCCAATGATCAATCATTTTGAAAAGACTCAGCTATAACTGCTAATAAAGACTTATTTCTAAAACTGCTTGATCACGATGTGATTGCAAGAATCACTTGATGAAAACTTGAGCAATATACTATGAGATGATTCCATGATTTATCATTTTGACCTCCCTAAAGTTTGTATATTAAGGCTTAGGTTGCTCATAAAACTATAGACCCTTAAAATAATTCAAGTACTTCAATTTAAAAATAATTGTATACTATTGCTGAAGAATGTGAAAATCTATGTTTATCATTTACATTAACTAGCTTATTTACAAGCATTACAGTAAAGACCTTTATGTGTGGCTAGTACAGGGTGTGGCAGATGAATAGACAAATTTATGGATGGATTTGGTAAGAAGACATATTGCTTTTTAACAATGTTATTATACGCCCCTAAGTGAGATCAATTAGCATAAAATGGGATTTAATATTCAAAGCTTTATCGTGAAGGCAGTGTTTATAGTTTTCATCACATTCAGATATGAAAATATATTACTTCGTGCAAAGTTACAAAAATATCCTCATCCTTTTGTAACTTTGTTTAGGGCACATAAAATTAGACTATTGAACCACGATACGGCAAATATCATTAGATTTATATCAGATAGATGCAAGAAATGGTTCTTACATTAACCATGTACTATAAGATTGAAAAAAACAGTTATGACTATGTACAATGTAAGCAGGGACAACTATAACAATATTCTGCTTAAGAATCATATGGAAAAAACTGCAGTCGATGAAAGACTCTGTGCCATAATCTCTACCAGATCTACTCTTTTAACAAAATAATTATTGAAACGCACGCTACGAACGAAAACTTTAAAGATTTTATTTATGTTGGAAGAATGGAGAATGATTTGTACTAAAGTAGAGAAAATTTTTAAAATGAGTAAGATTCCCATTTCTAAAGATTACATATTAAATATTACATTACTCTTTCTCCAGTTTTTCCATTTTTTGACATAAATTATTTTGGTTTACTCAAATTTTCTCAGTTTTTTTTTGTGGAAGGACTGGTTTGAAAAGTACGAAAAAATAATTTTTCAAATTTTTGTTTTTACAAATTTTAAGTCTGTTCTTTAGGTTTGAAAAGTAATATAGTTATAATTGAACAAGATACAATGTCATTGTTTTACAATTATTTTGGTTATTTAAATTAATTTAGAAATCATGAAAAAGTTTTATAGTTTAATATATAAAACTATAAACTGCCTTATTAACAAGCCCTAAACCACTAAATTTGACGTACAGCAATTACTTTATTGATTGAAAAATTTTAAAGAAACATTTTTTTTTGTTTGTCGGAGTGCCGAAACAATGTATAAAAATACAGTTATAAATGGTTACAATTTTAAACAAATAATAAATACAAACATGTATTTATAAAATTTATCAAGAGCTTGTGAATAAATATTACTTTCTGTCACTACTACTAATTCTTCTACAACATGATTTTTCAATTAAATAAGAATTCAAAATTTTCAATAATAGAAGATCAGTAATAGTAAAACACTAAATTTGACTTACAACAGTTAATTTATTGATTGAAAAGCCGTAACAAAATATTTTTTTTTTATTTGTCGAACCGCTGTAAAAATGTTTAACAACACAGTAATAATTGGTTGCAATTTTAACTGGAACCTAAGCCAAACAAGAACTTATAAAATTTTATCAAGAGCTTGTGAATATATTTACTTTCTGTCATATTTACTACTATAACCAAATTTTGCTATCAATTAAGGTTTTTTATAATAGGAGACCAACCTTAATAACACATACTGAAACACTAAAATTGAAGTACATCAATTACTTTATTGATTGAAATGTCTTTGCAGAAACATTTATTTTTATTTGTCAGAGTGCTGTAACAATGTTTAACAATACAGTTATAATTCATTACAATTTTAACTTGAACCTAACCTTGAATAAATACATGTCTAACCCAAACATGTAATCATGTATCATGTGTGCAAACATAAAATTTATCAAGAGATTGTGAATAAATATTATTACTGTCATATCAACTATTATAACTGGATTTTGCTATAAATTAAGTATTCGCAATTTTCTATAACATGAGACCAGAATTAATAACAAGCCCTGAAACACTAAATTTGTTGTTCAACAATCACTTTATTGATTAAAAGGTCTTAAAAACACTTCTTTTTTAGTTGTCGAAGTGTTATAACAATGTTTAACAATACAGTTAAAATTTGTTATAATTTTAACTGGAACTTAATCTAAACAAGTACTTAAAAAAATTATCAAAAGCTTATGAATAAATATTATTTTCTATCATAGCTATAACTTGATTACTATAACCTGATTTTGCTTTCAATTAAGAATTAAAATTTTTATATAACAGGAGACCAGAATTAATAACAGGCCTTAAAACACTAAATTTGATGTACAACAATTACTTTATTGATTAAGAGATCTTAAAAGAAACATTTATTTTATTTGTCGGAACGCTGTAACAATGTTTAACGATATAGTTATAATCGGTTGCAATTTTAACTGAAGCTTAAGCCAAACATGTACTTACAAAATTTATCAAGAGCTTGTGAATAAATATTACCACTGTCATATCTATTACTATAACCGGATTTTGCTATCAATTAAGTATTCGAAATTTTCTTTAACATGAGACCAGAATTAATAACAAGCCCTAAAACACAAAATGTGATGTTCAACAATAACTTTATTGATTCGGACGATTGATTTCCAACCTACTCACTGGTACAGACTCGCACAAAGCAAGCGGCAGTGCAATTTAAGAAAACAACCAAAACCTACGGAGGAAGATTACTGCAGTAATTGCAGGCGAGCACTTTCTGCAAGTTATTGGTGCAATTGCCGCATGAAATGATATGCAAATGGTTTGTGTGAGTCCTGAAAATTCGAGCGATTTATTTGACTTGATTCAATTGACCTCTGACTGCGATGCTGGTCTCCCGTAGGGTCGTCCTAATTAAAGCGGGTATCGCTGCATTAATGTGCGTGTTTAGCGATAGATACCGAGATATATTAAATGGGGTGGGGTCGACCCCTACCTTCCCCGTCTCCTCGGAAAAGGGCAGCATGCTGTTAGAGGAAGAGGTCCTGATCCTTAACTGGAGAGGAAACTGATGGTATTTCTGGAGTGGAGTAACAGAATTTCTTTTGGGATCAATTGTGTGGAGAAGAATGGAGTCAAGGGTATAAAGAAATGGTAATTTTGTCGGGAAATATAAAGATTGTGTATAGTAAAGAAGATAAAGAATAAACTTTTGTTAAATCAAGTCTCTTAAAATAAATCCATAAGTAAATGATTTGCTTTTGGTATCAACTTTATTTGAAATGGTAGTTATGTCTATAAATATAAAGATTGTGTATAGTAAAGAAGAAACTTTTGCAGAAGAAATCGAGTCTCTTAAAATAAATCAATAAGTATAATTAAGTAAATAATTTTTTTTTTTTTGGTATCCACTATTCGAAATGGTAGTTATGTCTATCACACAGACTTTTATTATGGCGCTTCTAGCTATTTAAATTATTATCCGTAGGGCATTAAACTTGTTTTTAAGGCCTTTAAGTTAAGGGCCTTTTGGATAAACTTTAAAGCCTTTTCGTTTTAACTTTTTAAGGTTGTTTTTTGTTAAGAATGGTATTTTCACTTTGTAATTTGATTTGTTTACATGTTATTTTTGTGTCTATGGTAAATGATCAAATTTGCATGGATTTAGTTCAAATAAAGCCATAGGTAACAGCAACAAGAAGGAAATATGGAATAGCAATTATATCCAAAAATATATAGATGCACTGAAAGGTATGAAAAAAGTTAAGTTTTATCAAACGAAATACATTTTTAAAACATTTTACCCTTTACCATTACTTTTGCGGAAACGAAGTGAATAGAGAATATTTGTAAGCAGTTTATTTTTCTACAAACATAAATAATGAATATTTTAAAGCAGTAGACCTCTTTATGTTGAAGAATGGTATTTTTAATATGCAATTTAAAGTATAATTAGTTTCAGTAATTATACCGAATACGAATTTGTACCCTTTTTTCGCTAAATCAACCGCACTCAATTTTTTAATAAATTTTAATTAATAAAAATACTACTAAAGAATAATTATATTTTTATAATATAAATCTGCTTTATATATTTTTGAATGATAATTTTTTTTATTTTTCAAACATGCGTTGAAGAATTTCATTACCAACGAATAATATAAATCTAGAAAAAAAAATGCCATATTATAATCTATAAATATATCTGATCTTAAATTTATTAAACAAAGATTTAAAAATTAATATATTTCCTTAAACTTCTTTTTGAGAATAAATGAAATGTAATTTCCAATAAACATAATCCATTGGAAAATCAGTATTTCTATTTTAATATTACACAAGCTTCAAAATCCATTAAATATATTTTTACACATTGCTGCTAAATAAATTTACCATTACCACGAAGAAGCATAAAAATGCACCTCTTATTTACTCAAGACAAAATGTAGTATGTTTGCGAAATTTAATTTCTTCATCCAACCAATTCATTGCCTTGTATTAACGCCATTCTCTACAATTAAACATCAAAGAAATCTCATTTTGATTTAAGATCCATTGCATGTAAGCTACCGAAGAGTTAATTATTCGCAGAATGCGGAATTGCTGAAGAAGACAAAAAAAAAAAAAGTAAAGCAATCCTTACCACAGTATAATTGAATTCCAATGCGTCCGAGGCAAATTGAAAGCACATAATGAATATCTTATTTGGAATGGGATTTTTGCCGTTAGTTCTGCTTGGGGAGAAATAAGTCATAATTAATTTCACTCCAGAGTGATGGAACTTTGATAAATGGTCTGAATATTAAGTTTTGCGAAAAAGGCTGTTTCAATAAATAGGTTTGTTCTTCATTGTTAAGAAGAAATCTGATTTAGATTTCGAAAAGGAGACAATTTTCTTCCTTCAAGAATTAAAATAATCTATATATAACGACTTAGAAAGTCATTATTATATCGGAGTTTATTATTTACCCGTTGGCGCGTGGATGGGTAATTTTAATCCAAATTTTTCTATTGGTGAAAATTCTAGGAAATTCTACAAAATTGTACATGGCACTTTTTTATAGTTTTCTGGGAGGTTAAGTAATAGATGTATATAACATACTTATTTGGATAAATGAGATGTTCCCTTTATTTCCATAAAAATCATTATTATATTGGAGTTTATTATTTAGCCGCTGGCGCGTGGATAGATAATTTTAATCCAAATTTTTCTTTTGGTGAAAATTCTAGGAAATTCTACAAAATTGTACATGACACTTTTTTGTAATTGTCTGGGTGGTAAAATAATAGAGGGCGGTAGATTATAAGAGTCTAATTTGCATGAAAGAGATGTTTCCTATTTCAGGATATTAGAGTCAGAATATTTTTCCACCTTTAAGTCGCTTTTTAGAATTTTTAACGTTAAAATTTTCAGATTAAAGAAAATTGAAATTTCATTGTTGAAAAAAAAAAAAATTAAATTTTATTTGTTGTGAATGTTCTCCTGAATAAAAATAAAACATTAAATTCTTCACAAATTTGTATTTCGGAAAAAGTGAGCAAACTATTTTTTATTTTAATGTTAAGATTTAATTTGAAATTTTATAATGCAAATTGGATAATTCAAAAGTTGGAATCAAATTAATTGAACTTCAGTCCTGAAAAATCTATAGTCACCAAATTTTCTTTAATCATTGTACGAAAAGAATAGATTCGATTTGATAGAATAATATTGACTTTGTCCCCATCGATTTCTATTGGGATTAAATTAATTGAACTTTAGTCCTGAAAAGTCTATAGTCATCAAATGCTCTTTAAGCATAGTATGAATACAGAATAGACTTTGTCTCCATTTTCTGACAAATTAATTGAACCTTAGTCCTGAAAAAGTCTTAGCCATCAAATGCTCTTTAAGCATTGTACAAAACAGAATAGATTTTGACGAAAAATATTAACTTTGTCTACATAGTTTTCTGTAGGGATTAAATTAATTGAACCTTATTCCTGAAAAAAATTGTAGTCATCAAATGTTCTTTAAGCATTGTGCAAAACAGAATAGATTTGATTTGACAGAATAATATTGACTTCGTCTTCATCAATTTCAGTTGGGATCAAATTAATTGAACTTTAATCTTGAAAACTCTGTAGTCATCAAATCCAGTATTGTATGAAACGAAATAGATTTGATTTGAAACAATAATACAGACTCAATCGATTTCTGTCACTATAATAAACATTGAATGATTTTTTATCGAATACCATGTCCATCACCAAGTCCATTTGGGTATATTCGAGCGGAAGATTTTAAGGGCTATTCTTGGTGGTGTTAGAGAAAAAGTGATTGTAGGAGAAGACGGTACAACGTAGAAATTTATAAATGTTATAAACACCAATATATTAAACATTTTATTAAGTTCAATAGATTAAACTGGGCTGCTCATATATTTAGAATGAATTATTTAAACCCTATAAAAAAATTTTTTTGGCAAAGCCACAGGGACAAAGACGGAGAGAACGACCCACGTTGCGATGGATAAACGCAGTTGATAAAGATTTTGCTGTACTAGAGGTTAAGAATTGAACCGTAACCCAGAGGAATACATGGAAATCTCTTCAAAGAAATGCCTTGGCCCACTCCGGGCTGTCGTGCTATTGATGATGATGATTATCACTAAGTATCTTTTAATACATCAAAAATAATGACATGAGTAATATTTATTAATAGTTTACTACTGGTACTACTAGTTTACTAATATAGTATTAATTACAATAATAGCATTAATTAATTTAATTACAGTATAACTATATACGAATTTACTATTATATTTCGAGCAGTTATTTTACGAAACATAATATATTAATATGCTCTATAATATAATTGCTTCTTGTCTAAGCTATTTTTAAATCCATACAAATTAGACTACTAGATAAATATGTAATATTAAACTAGAGACAATATAAATAATATATTTCAAAAACAGTTAAAGTTAAAAAGTTGTACTTTCCGTTACAGGAAAAGTAATTATTTTATAATTTTTTATGGTACACTGCAAACAGTTAAATATTGTTTTTACTATTTCAAGGATAAAAAATAGTTGTTAGTCTGGAAATAAGATTGGCAAAAAAAGTGTCTCCATATACATAGTTCCTCTCTGGTATATAAGCAAATATACCACGTCTCTCTTCATTGAACCTACGTGTATTTATTCTTTTATTCAGACAACAAAAAACATATTGGAAGACTTCTAAAAATCAAAATTTGTTCTAATGCTACACTTGAAAGACTTTTGAACTTTACTGATCTAGCCTATAATAGAAAATAATCAGATGGTGTGTGGTTTTATTTATATAAATTTTTGATTCACTTGTTCTTAAGCATGTTTTTTTACCGACACGCTATCTGACTGTTACGGTACGATGCATTGACACAGTACAGAGTGTGAAATTTAAAATAGAATGGATTTTTTTTTGTTCAAGATGATGCACTTGAATAACGTCTAATAGATGTGAGAAATTAGAAAAAGGAAAGTGTTTTTTTCTATTTAATGAGTGGTTTCAAAGTACGTAATTGCTTGGTGTTATTTTATTGTGTTATACGGGTGACTTTTTTTCCATTGAAGTTCTAAAGATAGTCCCATAGATAAATAAATCGGATTTTTTAAAAAAGATTTGATTGGTTTTTTTTTAAAAGGAAACCTTAAATTAAATTTCAAATTGTTTGTTCAAATAAAGATTTTATTTAAACTATTGGTATTAAATACTAGATAAAATCCAAAATTATATTTTAAACCGTAAATTAATAATTTATATATTTATATATTTTTTAAGAATTTAAAATAATTTATGTATTTTTTTACTCAACAAATTCTCAAGGATTTACATGATTTTAAATTTATTTTTTCAATATTTCAAATAGTTATTTGGTATGGCAGAGCTAAAGTTAAATTCTGAATTAAAGAATTTGTGTCTTTTTTTTTAGTGAAATAAAATTGTTTTGAATTTATGTTTTGAAATAATATGTGAAATATATTAGATGAAATTTTTCCAACGTTATTCATTGTTAGCTAATTAAAAAAAACCACCAATCTGATTAGATTAGAGATGAAACTGAACAAATATCTAACGTTTGTCGAGATATCTTCCGGTAATTAACAGATTTAGAAGGAATAACTTAACACTTCCATATCATAGTTCTACTAGTTGTAGGATTCCGACAGAAATCAATAAATTTGCCAACAAATTAAATAAATCAAAGCTAGCCAACAAGTTAAGAAATTTTTTAAATAAGTTTGGTTTTAGTGCACTGTATTTTCAGTTATCTTTTTCAAATATAGTGAAACTTTGAAGACATAAATAAACATTTTGAATTCTCATATTATTTTTCCTTTATTTGCAATTTCACTAACCTGTTACAAGTATCGTGGAATGATTATAAAACCAAGAAAATTCTATTTAATTTTAGGGAAAAAAAGAGAAACAGAATTATTGCTACAGTAACTATTTTCATTATAATAATTTATCTATTACTAATGTTCATTAAGATGTCATTAGCAAATTTAAAAAATTTTTATGATTGCCATTTCATCTATTTATTAGCATGAAATATAGTTTCGAAAAGAATATCAAATGCTACAACAACAATAACAATGTACTGAGATTATCATGAAATTCGACGTCGAATGCATGGAATTACTGGTTATAATATCCTTAACTATATATTACTCTAGTAAAATTGAATGGCATTGCACCACATAAAATAAGAGTACACCTGTGACATTACACGACTTTATGCAGTAAGAACAAAAGCATCTGACATCACCCTTTTTTCCATCTATTTGAGGTTTATCTAAACTTTTTACAAACATCGTAGAATTATTATAAAAACAAAGAAATTATATTTAATTTTATTGAAAAAAAAGAGAAACAGGAAACCGTAACCAATTTTTATTATAATGATTTATTTATTATTAAGATCATTAAGATGACATCATCACAATTAAACAAATTTGCATGATTGCCATTTTTTTGCATAAAATATAGCTTTGACTTTTATATCAAATGCTACAACAACGATAACAATGTACTGAGAACATCATACACTATTTTTGTACACAACAAACTGACAGGTTTCGAAACGACATCGAAAATGTATGTAATAACGAGTTATAACATCCTTAACTATATAATTACTCCAGTAAAATTGAATGGCATTGCACCACATAAAATAAGAGTAAACCTGTGCCATTACACCACTTTATACGACAAGAACAAAAAGCATCCTGGCATCACCAATATACTTAGTATTGAAAGTGGCGATATTCCTCCACCACTGCAAACAGACTGCTTAAAATTCAGAGTCACACCCCATTACCCCATAACGAGCACGAATTTGGCGCGGAATTTGTTTTATCGTTATTTACATAACTTCCTATTTACATTCCGTCAGCGCAAAAGACATTTCACGTCTTGTAAGTTACTTTAACGCAAATTAGAGTAATAAGGCGCGGTTTTCTGGTTGGAAACAAACATCCAGTGTAGAGCAGGTGGCGGCCAGAAATAAAGTCACGGATAATGTGGTCACCGGTGTGCCTTATGCATTTCTTGTTATTCACGAGGAAAAATGCAGATGAAAAACAAAAGATTTTCTGTTCCTGGGAGGAGTGTGGGAAGTTAAATAGTATCTCTGGAATTGCATTACCAGGTCTTATTCTGTTTGTGCAATCCTTTTTGGAATGCAATGTGTGGGTGTGTGGGTGTGAGACAAAGAAGAATTTGGGAGGACCGTGATGTAATTTTATATTCGAAAGAAATAAGATGTGTTTTATCTCTCTGTTGTGTTTCACCAAGCTGTTTGATTCTTATCTAAATTTTATTTGAAAGTGAGATGATTTCGTAGTAACCAGAGAAGTATTCATGTTTTATTTTTTAAAGTGTTTGATGTGTTTATATGGAAATAAAGGTATATACATTTTATAAAAAATCTAGAAACATGCACAAGTAAAAGGACAAATTTGATTATATTGAACTTTGTGACGTCTCAATAAATTTTTATTTAGGCTAATTGCTATTATGATGACAGCAGAATTATTTATCCTGTCAGATATACTGTTTTACACCATTCAGGAAAAACATTTTAATGTATAAAAAGAAACTTTATAATTCTAAAGACATTTTAATTTTCTATTGTGATTTTCAAATTATATAATATTGTAAAAAAAGGTGTTCATTGTTTGAACATTCGAAATCCCTAGCATATTTATGGCTCGTATTACTAGTTATAATAACATTAACTATATAATTACTACTAGTAAAATTGAATGGCATTGCACC
This sequence comes from Caerostris extrusa, assembly GCA_021605095.1. Classification (NCBI taxonomy): domain Eukaryota; kingdom Metazoa; phylum Arthropoda; class Arachnida; order Araneae; family Araneidae; genus Caerostris; species Caerostris extrusa. The sequence continues at coordinate 34,192 of BPLR01018456.1, read as the reverse complement.
ACATAAAATAAGAGTAAACCTGTGACATTACACCACTTTATACGACAAGAACAAAAGCATTCTGACATCACCAATATACTTAGTATTGAAAGTGGCGATATTCCTCCACCACTGCAAACAGACTGCTTAAAATTCAGAGTCACACCCCATTACCCCATAACGAGCACGAATTTGGCGCGGAATTTGTTTTATCGTTATTTACATAACTTCCTATTTACATTCCGTCAGCGCAAAGACATTTCACGTCTTGTAAGTTACTTTAACGCAAATTAGAGTAATAAGGCGCGGTTTTCTGGTTGGAAACAAACATCCAATGTAGAGCAGGTGGCGGCCAGAAATAAAGTCACGGATAATGTGGTCATCGGTGTGCCTTATGCATTTCTTGTTATTCACGAGGAAAATGCAGATGAAAAACAAAAAGGTTTTCTGTTCCTGGGAGGAGTGTGGGAAGTTAAATAGTATCTCTGGAATTGCATTACCAGGTCTTATTCGGTTGGTGTAATCTTTTTTGGAATGCAATGTGGTGTGTGGGTGTGAGAGACAGTAAAATTTGGGAGGCCGTGATGTAATTTTATATTCGAAAGAAATAAATATTTTTATCTCTGTGTTGTGTTTCACCAAGCTGTTTGATTCTTATCTAAATTTTATTTGAAAGTGAGATGATTTCGTGGTAACCAGAGAAACAGAAGTATGCATGTTTTATTTTTTTAAAGTGCTTGATGTGTTTATATGGAAATAAAGCTGTATGCATTTAATAAAAGAAAATCTAGAAAAATGCACAAGTTAAATGTCAAAATTTGATTATATCAGTTTTATAATTTGGATTTTGTGATATCTCAATAATTGTTTTTAATTTGGTTTTGTTGCTATTAAGTTGATAGCAGAATTATTATTTATTGCCATTTATTTATGCTGTCAAATATAATGGTTTATTCTATTCAGGAAAAAAATTAAGATATAAAGGAAAACTTTATAATTCTAAAAACATTATAATTTCTGTTGTGATTTTCAAATTATGAAATATTGTCAAAAAAATTGTTCAGTTTTGAACAATCCAAATCCTTTTCATGATTCGTCAAAATAAGTTTTTAGGATGTATTGCTTATTTATATTGTAATTTTAAATTATTTAAGTGCATGATTATTTAACACTTAATTGTGTCATTTTTAGAATATTTTCAAAAGAAAATTACAAATAAAAAAAAAATCTTTCAATTTGAGTGATCGATCAAAATCAATGAAATTATTTCATTAATTTTTCTTTTCATTAATTAATTAATTTATTTATTGTTTAATTATTTTTTCCGAGTTTTGAAAGCATTTACTTGCTTTAAAGTTTGAAATTGTTCTTCATTATTTGTGTTCAACCTTGAATAATTAATAACAATAACAAGTTATACAGTAAAAACTTGTTTATATCAAACTAAATAAAGGACAAACAATCCTTCAAAGATTTTAAATAGTAAGAGAGTGTCAAACACAGAATTTAGCTTTAAAATTGTTAGTTTAAATGTTGTATTTTTCAAATGTTTTGCATTCATCTTAACCCCAAATTAAACATTTTTATGCAATTACTTATTAATCATTTATTTATAGTTTATTTGAATAAATAAACTTAGAAAAACCGTTTTTTTAACAAAACACTGAAAGAAAAACTGTTTTCGAATTGTTCATATGAATTTTGTAATCCATATAATTATCCAAATAACCTAGTTTTACCACAGACTGTTGATTATAATAAGTATATATTCGAACTAAGTAACCTCATGTTTCTAATAAAATCACACAGAAAACATTGTTTCATTTTTTTAACACTAAAAGAAAACATCTTTTGAAACTCTGTAATTCATCTTCTTGTAAAATTGTTAGCTGTCAATTTGAACCGTCTTGATTTGATCACAAAATAATTGCGTACATTCTGTTTTCAAAGGAAAGTTTACTCATTGTTTTGCTTACAATATTTTGTTAATAATTATAATTTTATTGTTATACAAATATAACGTTGACAAGTATTGATGATCAATAAAATTGAAGAAATAGTTTAGAAATAGATAGAATAGAAAATTGAAGTGTAGAATTGTAAGAAATATTTTCGAATTTCCATCTTTTTCCTAATTAAAGAAAATTTTCAAGAATATAGAATAAGTATTAATACGTTCTTGAAGGAATCATTTTCTTGGCACTAAATTGGAAGAAGAGATCCCACTGCCCTAATATTATCTAGACAAATCTAGACACAAACCGTTAAATATATTTTTTTTATTTGCGGTTTCATTAGAAAGGAAAATATATATTTTTTTTTGTATTGTATGGAGCAATTATTGCAGTTAAGTAGTCAAAAGTTTAAATAATTTTTAAATTCTTATTTACGAATAAAGAAATATTTTTAATAAATTGTAGTGTGCAGGTTGGGCAACTGGATGTGGTTCGGTTGAGATACTTGAAACACATGTTGGAGAACTGATAGACCACACATATACACATACAATATGTAACTCATTTAAAGATATATAATTATAGATTCGTGGAAGAATTCCACTTTTAAGCCGAAAACCCTATAATTGGTTATGCGCAGGATGGGCGAAATAGGTTTCCTCTGAGGGTTAGAGTCTGTAGGCCCACTGACCATTTCTCCAGAGTGCCACAGGAGACGCTCTTGCCAGTACGTAGGAGGGAGCATGGTTATCAAATATAGTTTTTAATTTGCGGAATGAAAATAGTTTCTAAAAATAAATTTTGAAACACACAATAAAAAAAATAAAGTTATTTGCAATTATTTCTCTAAACTCCATGGGAAACAAAATCTCATCAAACAAAAAAAAAAATTGAAACTTTAATTCAAACTTAAATGTTAGAATTTAAATGTTTAATTAAACGTAAATTAAAATGTTTTATTTTCAAATTTTAATCAAATGCATTCGTTGAAACAGTAAAATTTTATTTTCATTGAATATTTCATGACTGGGCAACATTTGCATATAATTGAAGTATAGTCAATTTAAAAACACATGCTTGTTATTCATTTAGCATTAAATTATTCACAACTTAAATTGAATTGAGAGTTTGAAAGTTTGTCGGCTTATTTAGTTTCCATTGAAGGGCTTCGCAAATGTTGTAAGATTTATTATGTTTGAACTAATGTTGAAAGTTCCTTAAATCGAATTATTATTCTCTTCAGTCGGAGAATCCAAAGAATTAGATTGGACTCCATTTTCTGAAAGAGTTGGCGCTCAAAAGGCGAAACAGATTGATTTCGGGGAAGGCCTGAAAGGAATGGCAGCAAGAAAATCCGAAGGTAAACATTGCATTTATATAATTTTCGCCTCCTTTGAAAAGCGATTTTCTTTACATAGTAAGGGATGCATTGAATTTATTCGTATTTAGTTGCACTGTCACAACAAAGCCTTTATATTTAAAAGAACTACTTATAACTGGTTTAGATTACTCCTTCACAAAACTTGTAGGTTTTACTTTAGAATATTAAATAGTTTTTCTACATTAAAATTAAAAATCCAAATTAGTAATATTTCAATTCAGTTAGATTAAAATTAATTCTGAAATTAGATTAGTTATGAGTTTAATTTATTATGGAGTTATTATTTTTTATTAATTTTTATTTTAATACATAGAAGTTAGTATTTTAAATGTAACTCCTTTTAGATTACATAAAAGATTTCATGAAATGTAACGCAAAATGCACCCAAATTCTGGAAAGAGATATTACCATAGTTTTACAAAAGTCGGTATGGAATGAATTTTTGTTAATTTAAATTTGTGGCGCTTAGAAAAAACACACAGGGTTATGTGAAATTTGTACTTAATTTTCCTATATAAAAAAAAATCAGCGAAATCACAGAACAGGGGCCGCTGAATTTGGCGTTAAACCTTTTTTTCGCCAAAGTGTTAGATTGGACTCCATTTTCCTTAAAGAGTAGGCGCTCAAAAGGCGAAACAGATTGATTTCAGGGAAGGCCTGAAGGGAATGACAGCAAGAAAATACGAAGGTAAACATTGCATTTATACAATTTTCGCCTCCTTTGAAAAAGCGATTTTCTTTACATAGTAAGGGATGCATTGAATTTATACGCATTTAGTTACACTATCACAACAAAGACTTTATATTTAAAAGAATTACTCACAACTGATTTAGATTACTCCTTCCCAAAACTATTTTTAGATTAGGAAATATTTTTCTACATTAAAATTAAAACCAAATGTGTAATATAATTTTAAATTATTAATTTCATTTCAGTTAGATTCAAATTAATTCTGACAATAGATTAATTATGAAAATCTTTTTCATTAAAATTTGTTTTTAATTTATGTATTTTAGAAGGGGTTCTTGGCCAATGCTGACGGAATACGTCAGTGTTAAAGAGGGCACTGTTGTTGCGTTGCAGTAGGCGTTGCCAGATATATGAAAAAAAATTCGCCAAGGTTACAATTTTAACAATAATAAAGAAGTAATGTTAATTTTATTTTATTAATATTCATATTCATTTCTATTCATATACGTAGAAAGTTTGAATCTTAAGTTTTCATTGACTGTCTCATCTGAATTTATAAAATTACATTTTTTTATTTTTCTTAAAAATAATTTTTTTTTTATTTTTTTCTACTCTTGGATTTAAAAATTACATTTTTTTATTTCTCTTAAAAAATTATTTTAATTTTTTATTACTCTTGATTTAAAAACATAACACCATTTAAAAATACTTTAATGAGTAGTGCCAGTAAATGATTTCTTGTAATGTATTAAATTTTTTTTTAACTCTATTTAGCATGTGTTAACATTATGTTTGAACTTTGGCTAATAATCACACTCTAAGGAAATGCAGAATTATTATTATTATTATATTATCTTATTATTAAAATTATTATTTTTATTTTATTTAATAATAATATTAAATATTATTAATTATAGAAACTTAATTCATTTATTAAAAAGTATATTAAAATCTATAAATAAATATAATATAATAATATACATAATTTGAATCATAATAGAAAAAGAAAGATATATATGTTAATTTCATATTATAAATAGTTTTAAAATTATAATTTCACTAATATTTAAAATATTTTTTTCTCTTACGCGTTTGAGTTATTATTTTTTTTCATATACTATTTAATTATAAAAAAAAGAAAATAATAATATTTTTGTTTGAAAAACTAATTAGTATCTACCTACATAAACAACTTTGTTAAACGTGAAACTACGGTTTTTTAATAAATATTAAAATTTCTTTCACATAATTTAAAAAGTTAATTAAATTCCTTTTTAAAAGGAAACTGTATTTTAAATTGTATTTATAAAAACTTATGTTTTCATCGATACAATACATTTTTTTCTTATGTTAATATAAATTAAATTGTTTTTGAATTTTATATCTAAAGTTAAAAACAAAAACATTCTTTAATAATTCCATAAAAACATTCCCGTTCATTAATATTCATTAAAATAACCTTCATTCTTTTATAATGATAAAAATCATCTTTTTTTTTATTCACGTTCACAAAAATCATCTTCATTGATTCATATTCATAAATCATTTTTAAATATAATTTCAACAACTTTACGTATTACCCACTACCGTAATTTATTTTTCCAAGTTAACAAACTTAATTTGTTATCTCAATTAAATTTATTCCTGTATTTAGCTGAAATTTTGATACTATTTTATTTTTTCTACAAAATAACGTCTAATTTATGTTTCCAAATCAACTAATTTAATTTGTCATCTCATTTAAATTAAATGTTGTTTTGAACGCAAATTTTGTTTTTGTATTATTTTTCTGAAACATGAAAACGCCATTATTTTATGCATAAAAGAATATTTCCGTGTTTCATCCACACCTCTGTATTTTGATCAGCACACTACCACTCACTACAGCATTAATTTACCTTTCCAAATCAACAAACTTAAATTCATTTTTGTCATCATCAGTGTTTTTGAGAAAATAAGGCGTTGTAAAGTGGCAAAGAGTAATTGCTGGCTTTCGAATATGGTTATTTGTGTATTTTTACAAAAAATGTTTTGTAGGTTATTAAAAAGTTTTTTGTGGAAAAAGGATGTTAATGCACGTTGTGAAACATGTAGTTATTTATTGTTGTTATAAAAAATGTTTATTTTAACCTTTTTAAATATATTTTAATTTGGTTGAAGAGCTAAAATATACAAAAATAACGTATATATAGTTAAATTTAAAAATTCTTCTATGAATAAAAGAAAATTCCCTTGCATCCTCAACACCTCTGTATTTCGACCAGCACACTACAACACACTACAGCACTAAATTATTTTCCAAATCAACAAATTTAAATTCATTTATCCAAATCAACAAACTTAAATTCATTTGTCCCAATCCACAAAATTAAATTCGTTTATCCAAATCAATAAAATTAAAGTCATTTATTCAAATCAAAATATTAAATTTTTGTCATTTCATTTAAATTAAACGTTGTTTTTAGCTTACATTTTGAATCTATCTTACTTTTCTAAAGCATAAAAACTCAACATATTTTATGCATGAAAGAATATCTCCCCCGTTTCATCAACACCTGCGTATTTTTGATCAACAAATTTAATTTTAGCTTTCAGTCACCTGTATCAACCATAAACTCCTACTAACCTCTAACGCTGAAACAACTGCGAAACGTTTGCGCCCTACCTTTCAATGTCCAAGGGCGTAAAACATTTACGATGCCGACATCAGCCCCAACACATTGTTCGCAGTCCCTATAAAATGTAGGCCGCTTGTTGGCCACGCACTTGGCTTCAACTGACTCAATTTCAAAGAGAGACTTCCGAGAGAACTTGATCGAGTTAGAGAGCTCCACTTTGATGTGGCACATGATCATAAAATGACACTTTTCATAAAAGTGCCCATAAAAAGACACCGGGGTGCATAAAAGGACTTCTCACCCTCTCCGGTTCCGCTGGGATGGTTATGAACTTTGTAATATGGGTTTTTACGCTGTTTTTTATAAAGAAAAGGTGTTGTAAAGTGATAGAGAGTAATTGCTGAAATTCGATTATGGTTATTTGAGTGTTTTTTGCAAACATTTTTGTAGGTTATTAAAAGTTTTTTATGACGATAGATCTGTTAATGCATGTTGTGAAACATATACGAGTAGTTGTTTATTGTTGTAATATAAATGTTTACTGTAAACAATATATATGTCCTTTGTATAGCTTATCAACAAAACAGGTGTCTAATTCTTATTATTTTAAAAACAATGTATTTTTTTTTTTTATGCGCCTGAATGGCCAAATGGCCGCATTTAACTGTAGAGCGTTGGGCGTATGGCTGACAAACTTACCCCTTAAGAAACTAACATTTCTTGTATCGAAATCATCCAGTTGGTAGACGGCCTTAGATCAGCCTGGTGCTTTTGCGCCTGTGATGATGATGATGATGATGATGATGATGATGATGATGAAATATAATTAAATGGGACCTGATGGGCGAGTAACTAGCCCTCTGACACTCTGTGCCCCACGGTTCACGTTCAAGTCCGAGATGGTGCCATGGAGTTTTGTAGTGGTTAGAATTCACGTTAAACAGTAGGTACCGGACTGAAGTAGCGTTGTTTGAGGTTTAGTCTTCAGCTCCCGTGGTTCCTCCCTAAAAGTGAAGATGCATATTATCCTTAGCCATGACCCTATCTCCTTTGACGGGGTCTACTGGACCTGATGTATGCTTGCCTGCGCCAGGGGGATTAATAACAACAACTCCGTTTTTATCAGCATTGTAAAGTGTTGTTATTAATATTGACTAAGATATAAATTTGTGACAGAAACAACAAAGCTGCAATTTATAATGTTTCAATTAGTTGTTAGTTGCTGTTAATTAATTATTGTAATAAAAAATTAAGTTAATCAGAAGATATTGTGAAAGGTTGAAAGATAAATACAGAATTTTCAAGATATTTATGTATCGAAAAGTTATTGGATTGCGCAAAGTTATTAAAAAATATTTGAAAAAAAGGGTGTATTAATGCAGGCTACGCATTGTATTTTTATTGTTATTACAATAATATATACCAGTAATATATTCCATGTTGCATCAATACCTCTGCATTTAGATCATAATACATACAACCCACTAATTTATCTTTCAAAATCAAAGAAAGAATTCATTTGACCTCTGAATTAAATTAAATGTTGTTTTTAGTTATATTTTATATTTTTTTATATATCTGAATTAAATTAAATGTTGTTTTTAGCTATATTTTATATTTTTTTTTATATATCTGAATTAAATTAAATGTTGTTTTTAGCTATATTTTATTTATATATATATATATGAATTAAATTAAATGTTGCTGTTATATAAATTTTTTTATATAGCATAATTTTTTAGCAGAAATTATTATTTTACTTTACTTTCTAGAGCATAAAAACTTATCTCCTTTTATGCATAAGACACTATTTACATGTCTCATCAGCACCTCCGTATTTCGAACAGAACATTAATTTTTCCAAATCAACAATCTTAAATTCATTATCTAAATTAAATTAAATGCTGCTTTTAATACAAATTTTGATTCTATTTTATTTTTCTGAAGCATAAAAATGTAACCTTTTTTACGCATGAAAGAATATTTCTGCGTTTCATCAACACCTTCGTATTTCGATGAACAAATTTAATTTAAGCTTTCAGCCACCTGTATCAACCATAAATTCCTACTAACCTCTTAACGCTGAAACAACAGCGAAACTTTTGCGCCCTACCTTTTCAATGTCCAAGGGCGTAAAAACATTTACGACGCCGACATCAGCCCCAACACATTGTTCGCAGTCCCTATAAAATGTAGGCCGCTTGTTGGCCACGCACTTGGCTGTGACTTACTCAATTTCAAACAGAGAGACTTCCGAGAGAGCTTGATCGAGTTAGAGCTTTGATCTGGCACATGATCATAAAATGACACTTTTCATAAAAGTGCCCATAAAAGACATCGGGATGCATAAAAGGACTTCTCACCCTCTCCGGTTCCGCTGGGATGGTTATGAACTTTGTAATATGGGTTTTTACACTGTTTTTAGAAAAATGAAGGCGTTGTAAAGTGATAGAGAGTAATTGCTGGATTTCGTATAGAGTTATTTGTGTGTTTTTACAAAAAATTTTTGTAGGTTATTAAAAAGTTTTTTGACCAAAAGACTAATGCACATTAGTAGTTGTACGTAGTGTTTTATTGCTGTAATAAAAAATGTTTAGTGTAAACAATATATATAGATATCCTTTGTATAATTTATCGTTTCAACAAAACTGGCTTCTAATTCTTATTATTTTAAAAACAACGTGTTTTTTTGGGCTGAATGACCAAATGGTAGAATTTAATCGTAGATCTTTGGGCGTAGGGCTGACAACCTTCCATAAAAAACTATCATCTCTTGTCTCGAAATCATCCAGTAGGCAAGACGGCCTTGGCCCACCCTGGCCTGTTGAACCACTGAAGATGATGATGATGAAATATGATTAAGCGGGACCTGATGGCCGGGTAACTAGCACTCTGACTCTCGTGGGCAAAGGTTTCGGATTCGAGTCCCGGCAGTGCAATGGATGTTTGTAGTGGTTCGGAATCCACATTAAACCGTAGGTCCCGGTCTCATATGACTGTAAGAGCATCACGGAGCTGCGACAGACTTCTCACCTACATCACGCCCAAACTATATATTGGAAACTGAACTCTAGCCATAGTGATGTGGGGTGGCAATAGAAGTTTATTTATTTGAAAGATTTTAAAAGTTCGTCTTCACCTTAAATATTAAGTTTTATGTCAATGGATAACGTCAATAAAAAAAGAATTTATTTTTTTCTTAATTTTAAGTAATATCAAAGTATTTCATCATTAAATTTATTATATTATGCATCAACTATTATCCAAAAAAATTACACATTTCTTATTGTTTAAATGCTTTTAATTATACAAAACTTGGATGCAAAAAGAAGCAAAAAAACATCTCCTGTTTCGAAATGTGGTAGTAGACAGACGGCCTTGTCCCACCATGGGGCTGTTGCGCCAATGAAGAAGAAGGATTAAAAACTCTAATTATATTCGACGACTTATATGAATAGCAAAATGATTTTTAAATAATAATTTTAATTAACTTATAATTATATGCCAATATTTTGAAAAAAATATTTCATATAGATTGCCTATTTAATCCTTTTACCGGAATTCCTATGGAGAATCAATACCAAAGATAATTTTTGAATTCTAAAGAAATTTAGAATTGTAAACTGTGCATTAAAATATTGTCATTAGTATTTTAGAGAGTTCTAGATTTTGCATTTTACTTTTACTTATTCAAATAATTAGACAGGAAAAAAAAATAATAAAGACAATAATATGGTGACTTTTTTTTATCTTTTTTAGTTGCATTTGCATTTTTGCTTCAAATGGAGAAGTTGCAGTTTTGCCAATTAATGATTAACAGTACTTCAAATTTAGAAAAATGTCCGAATATTTTACTAGAAATAAATGCACAAAAAAAAAAGTAAGAAACGAAACAATAGAATTTCTTTCCACTGAAGTTTACCTTTTGTTAAATGCAGTAATTAGCAAAAATTACCGTTTCCATGTCTTCAAAAATTGCTAAAAAGAAGCATGGAAGGAAAAAAAAAATTAGAATGACGCTATTCAAATGTTCTATTTCGAAAGTTAGAAGCAGAAAGAAACATAAACAAAAGATTTTGGTGGCAAAAACGCTTTTGCTGCAGATTTTCTTTTCTTTTCTTTATTTTTTTTATGGCAACTTATTACATTCTGACGAAATAATTGGAAAGATTTAGAACCCTATATTATCTATAACATCGAAAACTCCAAAAAGTAAGAAAATGAGAAGAACAAATAAAGAAAAAAAAAAAATATCAAGTTTAATGATCATCTTCATTAGCATTACTTTGCAGATGGCGGAAAAAGGGGAAATTGGAGGTAAAAACGTATTGGAACTCGTCTTTTAAATGGCCGTGTGTTAAGATTCTTGAAGGAATAATGATCGTTTTGTTATGGATCTTTTCATCAAAAGTAATTTGAGTGATTAAAATTCCTGATCAATATCAATGAGAGGAATTCGTGATTAAAATGAAAATTTAAATTAAGATTGAAATGCAAATGATGCTGAAATATTGGGATTTGAATCGTTAGAAATATCAGTTAACAGTTAGAAATAAGTGACTTTATAAATAAATTTTTGCTTAATAAATGTGTCAACAAATCTTAACAACAAATGCTTCTGATTAGGCAACAATAATATATATTCGATAAAATATTAATTCAACAACTTATTAAAGTAAATATATAACTTTTAATACGAATTAAAATAAACAGAAAATTTAAATCTTTTAATATACCAATAATTTATTCAGTAATCGATAATAATTTGAAAATATTGTAGTATATCATACAGTCCTGGTGCTTCTAAAAAAATTGGTTTTCAAAAAAATGTTGTTTATCATTTTAAAAGTCTTTAACAGTAAATTTCTAAATAAAATAAACAAAAAATTTTAAAAAAAAAAACAAAAAACCTTTAATTAAACAAACAAAAAAAAACTTAACTCTTTCCTTTTGTATTAGTTAATAATTTTTTATAAATTTATTGATAAAAATTTTTCATTAAATAACTACCTTGAAACGTCTATTGTCCTGAAGAGTTAAATTATACGGAAAGGCTTATATTGTTTACGGTATATATTATTATAAAAACAATAAAAAAAGCTATGTAATAAAACATTTTTCATTAACTACTGTAAATTTCTAATTAAAATAAACAAAAAAAAAACTTTTCAAATAAACAAAAAAAACTTAACAATTTCTGTACTAGTTAATAATTTTTTATAAATATATTGATAAAAATTTTGTCATTAAATAACTACCTTGAAAAGTCTATTATGCTGAAGAGTTAAATTATACGGAAAGGCTTATATTGTTTACGGTATATATTATTATAAAAACAATAAAACAGCTATGTAATAAACATCTTTCATTACCAATGAATTTCAATAAATTATACATAATTTCGGCAAAACACATAAATATCTTTGAAATCCTGCTATTATTTTTAACACTTCACAACCCTACTGATTAATTTATTACTTTTATTACAATGATTAATTAACAACCAATTACGTGATTATAATTTACAGTCATGATGGTTCTGTCACAAAAGCTATATATTGAACAATATTAATAACAACAGTTTACAATGCTGATAAAAACGTTATTGTTATGTTGTTACAAATCCTCCTTGTACATGAAAAGCATGCAACAGGTCCAGAAGACCTCCGTCGCAGGCGACAGGGCCATGGCGGAGGGTAATATGCAGCGTCGCTTTTAGAGAGGAACCACGAGAGCTGAAGACTGATTAAACCTCAAGACTGATTAACACTTTAGAGTCATATTAGACCGGGACCTACAGTTTAAAGAGGATTCCGAACCACTACACACATCCATGGCACCATGCAGGGGCTAGAGCCTGAAATCTGTGGCACCGAGAGCCAGAGCGCTACACACTCGGACATTCAGGTCTATTAAATAAATAAATAAAAACGCTTTTAAAATAATTAGAATGAGACACCTATTTTGCTGCAGGGCTAAGTTATACAAAATATATATGTTGTTTACAGTAAACATTTTATAACAACAATAAATTAATGAAAATGAATTTAAGTTTGTTGATTTGGAAAAATTAATATGCTCATCGAAATTTAGAGGTGTAAATGAAACTTTTTTTTTTTAGATATAATGCAGCTGGCAAACACTTAGACAATTTTTTTGATGCCAAGCGCTGCACCGACAAGCGCTGAGAGCAGCAGTACCAAAGCAATGCTCTACGATCTAGTTAGACTGGGACCTACGGTTTTAAAGTGGATTCCGAACCACTACAAACCTCCACGGCACCGCTTGGACTCGATCCCGAAGCCCGTGGCACCGAACGCCAGAGCGCTAGACACTGGGCATATAAAATGAAAAATTAAAAGAAGTTGTCTAAAACAATTTAAAAATAAAAAGAGCTTCTATAAAATAAAATTTTTTAACAAAAGTTGTTTTTAAAATAATAAGAATGAAAACTTCAATGTATAAGAATAAGAATTTATGTTGAAGAGCTAAATTATACAAAAGATATTGTTATAGTAATTATATATTGTTTATAGTAAACATTTTTATAACAACAATAAACAACTATATGTTCCACAACGTGCTTTAACACCCCCTTCTTCACAAAAAAAAATTTAAACACTTACAAAAATTTTTGTAAAAAAACAAAAATAACGATATTCGAAATCAGCAATACTCTCTACCACGTAACAATGCCTTTTTTTTTCTCTAAAAGTGTAAAACACATATTACAAAGTTCATAACCATCCCAGCGGAACCGGAGAGGGTGAGAAAAAAGTCCTTTTATGCATCCCGATGTTTTTTATGGGCACTTTTATGAAAAGTGTCATTTTATGATCATGTGCCAGATCAAAGCTCTAACTCGATCAAGCTCTCTCGGAAGTCTCTCTTTGAAATTGGTGAGTCACAGCCAAGTGCGTGGCCAACAAGCGGCCTACATTTTATAGGGACTGCGAACAATGTGTTGGGAGCTGATGTCGGCGTCGTAAATGTTTTTACGCCCTTGGACATTGAAAGGGTAAAGGCGCAAACGTTTCGCAGTTGTTTCAGCAGCGTTAAGAGGTTAGTAGGAATTTATGGTTTATACAGGTGGCTGAAAGCTTAAATTAAATTTGTTCATCAAAATACGGAGGTGTGGATGAAACATGGAATTATTCGTTTATGCATAAAAAGAAGTTACGTTTTTATGCTCTAGAAAAGTAAAAGTAAAAATAAAATTTTACGCTAAAAATTTTCTGCTAGATAAAAATTCGCGCTAAAAACAAGATTTAATTTCATTCAGAGGGCAAATGAATTGATTGTTGATTTTGAAAGATAAATTAGTGCTGTAGTGTGTGGTATGTATTCTGATCGAAATACAGAGGTTTTAAGGAAACATGGAATATATTACTGGTATATATTATTATAACAACATTACAAATACAATGCGTAGCCTGCATTAATACACCCTTTTTTCAAATATTTTTTCATAACTTTTAAATAGTTTTCGCATAACACATAAATATATTTAAAATTCTGCGTTTATCTTTCAACATTTCACATTATCTTCTGTTTAAATTATTTTTTATTATAATATTTAATTAACAGTAATTAACAACAAATTAAAAATATTATGAAATGCAATCGTGTTGTTTCTGTCACAAAGTTATATCTTACACAATATTAATAATAACAGTTTACAACGCTGATAAAAAGTTGTTCTTATGTGGTTACTAATCACTCTGGTGCAGGAAAGCTTAAACCAGGTCCAGAAGACCTCGTCGCAACGACAGGGCCATGGCTAAAGGTAATATACAACGTCACTTTTAGCAAGAAACCAGGAGACCTGAAGACTGACTAAACATAAAGACAACACTACCTTAGACCGGAACCTACGGTTTAACTTGGATTTCCAACCGCTACAAACCTCCAAGGAATCATCCTACTACCATCCACTACCACTACTAATTGGACACAGCCACCAACACTAACACACAATATTTCCACGTTTCACCAACACCTCTATATTTCGATCAGCGCACTGCAACCCACTACAGCACACTAATTTATTTTTCCAATTTAACAAACTGAAACTCATTTGTCATCTCAATTAAATTAAATATTGTTTTTAGCTCAAATTTCTAGAGCACTTTTCTAGAGCATAAAAACTCAACTCCTTTTATGCATAAAAGAATATTTCCAAGTTTCATCAACACCTTCGTATTTCGATGAACAAATTTAATTTACACTTTCGGCCACCTGTATAAACCATAAATTCCTACTAACGCTGAAACAACTGCGAAACGTTCGCAGCCTACCTCTTCCATGTCCACGGGCGTAAAAACATTTACGATGCCAACATCAGTCCTAACACATTGTTCGCTGTCCCTATAAAATGTACTCCGCTTGTTGGCCACGCACTTGGCTGCGACTGACTCAATTTCAAAGAGAGAGACTTCCAAGAGAACTTGATCGAGTTAGAGAGCTCCACTTTGATCTGGCCCTTGATCATAAAATGACACTTTTCATAAAAGTGCCCATAAAAAGACCGAGATGCATGAAAGGACTTCTCACCCTCTCCGGTTCTGCTGGGATGGTTATGAACTTTGTAATATGTGTTTTACACTGTTTTTAGAGCAAAAAAAAAAAGGCTTTGTAAAGTGGTAGAGAGTAAATGCCGGATTTCGAATAGGGTTATTTGCGTGTTTTAAATAAAAAATTTTGTAGGTTATTAAAAAGTTTTTGTGGGGAAAAAGGGTGTTAATGCACTTTGTGAAACATATAGTTGTTTATTGTTGTTATAAAAATGTTTACTATAAGCAAAATATATATCATTTGTATAATTTATCTCTTCATAAAACAGGCGTCTAATTCTTATTATTTTAAAAAGAACGTGTTTATTTTTGTGGGCTTGAATAGCCAAATGGCCGAATTTAACCGTAGATCTTTAGGCATAGGGCTGACAACCTTACTCAGTAAAAAACTAACATCTCTTGTCTCGAAATTCTGCAGTGGGCAGACGGCCTTGGCCCACCCTGGGGCTGTTGCGCCACTGATGATGGTGATGATGAAATAAAAATTAATTTGGATCTGATGGCCGAGTAACTAACACTCTGACGCTCGATTCCAAACGTTTTGGGTCCGAGTCCCAGGCGGTGCCGTGTAGGTTTGTAATGGTTCGGCATCCACTTTAAATCGTAGGTCCCGGCCTAATATAGCGTTGCCTTGATGCTTAGTCAATCTTCAGACCTCGTAGTTCCTCGCTAAGAGTGAAGCTGCATATTACCCTTAGCCATGGCCCTGTCGACTGCGACGGGGGTCTTCTGGACCTGGTCTAGGCTTTTACAGGGCTTACCAGGGGGATTAGTAACAACATAACAACAACGTTTTTATCAGCATTGTAAACTGTTGTTATTAATATTGTGTAAGATATAACTTTGTGACAGATACAACATAGATGCAATTTATAATATTTTATTTGGTTGTTAGTTGCTGTTAATTAATTATTGTAACAAGAAAAATAAGTTAATCAGAAGATATTGTGAATTGTTGAAAGATAAATGCAGAATTTTCAAGACATTTATGCGTCATGCTAAAACTATTTAAAAATTATTAAAAAATATTTGTAAAGAAGGATGTATTACTGCATGCTACGCATTGTATCTTTATTATTGTTATCATAATATATACCTGTAATATATTCCATGTTTCATCAATACCTCTGTATTTCGATCAGAATACATACCACGTACTAATTTATCTTTCCAAATTCATTTGTCATCTGAATTAAATTAAATGTTGTTTTTAGCGGACATTTTTTATCTAGCAGAAATTTAATTTTAATTCTGTTTTACATTTCAGAAGCATAAAAACGTAACTTTTTTATGCATAAAAGAATATTTCCGTGTTTCATCAACACCTCCGTATTTCGATCAACAAATTTAATTTAAGCTTTCAGCCACCTGAGTAAACCATAAATTCCCACTAACCTCTTAACGCTGAAACAACTGAGAAACGTTTGCGCCCTACCTGTTCAATGTCCAAGGGCGTAAAAACATTTACGACGCCGACATCAGCCCTAACACATTGTTCGCAGTCCCTATAAAATGTAGGCCGCTTGTTGGCCACGCACTCGGCTACGACTCACTCAATTTCAAAGAGAGACTTGCGAGAGAGACTTGATCAAGTTAGAGCTTCGATCTGGCACATGATCATAAAATGACACTTTTCATAAAAGTGCCCATAAAAAGACATCGGGATGCATAAAAGGACTTCTCACACCCTCCGGTACCGCTGGGAGAGTTATGAACTTGTAATATGTGTTTTTAAACTCTTTTAGAGGAAAAAAAAGGCGTTGTAAAATGGTAGAGAGTAATTGCTGGATTTCGAATAGGGTTATTTGTGTGTTTTGTAGGTTATTAAAAATTTCAAAATTTTTTGTAGGTTATTAAAAAGTTTTTGGAAAAAGGAGTATTAATGCACATCGTGAAACATATAGCTGTTTGTTGTTGTTTTAAAAATGTGTACTGTAAACAATGTATATATATATATGTATATATATATATATGTATATGTCTTTTCTATAATTTGGCCCTTCAACAAAAGAAGTGTCTCATAATTATTGTTTTGAAACTATGTTTTTTTATATATATAATATAAATATATTTCCTCTGAATTAAGAGACTATGAACTAAACTTTCTCAACAGGACCTGAGGATACGCTGTATTTCTTCTTGAGTGAGAGTCTGAGGCCTAATGATCATTTTTCCTAATCGTCAAAGGGAACAACCAAAGGGAGCGCAAGGAGCTGACCGTGCTTCCTCCTACACACTTGCCAGAGTTTAGGCGGAGGCACAGTTACAATACCTAGTGATATGAAAAATACTTTAAATACATAAATATTTCATTTTTAACGTTCTATAATAAGCAATGTTAACATAATTGGATTCTACTTTATACGGTCCTTGCGTTATTGTTCACAACTTAAGGATTTCTTCAACACATATGTGTAGCTAATTATTATTATTTTTTTTTGTTAAAGTTATTAAAAATAAAAAAAGATTAAATGTGTGTAAGAATTATTTACTTAGACTCCACTCAACAATAAAAAATTAAAAAATTTCGTATGTCAACAAATCCACCGTAATAAAAACTCAGAAATCAATTATGTCGTATAAGACAATTACATTTCTAAAACTATGAATTATAACTACTATACTCTGATTGTATAGAATTTGTTTCTTCGTTTGAAAAATTTACTCTTAAATTTGATTGGCTATCTCCTTCTTTATTGGCCCAACGGCCCCATGGTGGACCAAGACCGTCTGTCTACTGGCAGATTTCGAAACGGGTTTTTTTTTTTTTCTACGGAGTAGGGTTAGCAGCCTTACGCCCAATAGTCCAGAGTCATATTAGACGGACACCTACGGTCTAAAGTGGATTCCGAATCATCACAAACATCCATGGTACAGCCGGGATTCGAACCCCAAATCTGTTGCATCACGTGACAGATCCCTAGTCACTCGAATATCAGGCCTCTCGATTGTCAATAGATATAATAAATATAAATAATAACATAACTAATAACAAATAACAAAAAATTTCGTTTTATTCTGTTAAAACGATTCTTCTGGCATATTAACAGTTTTGTTAAGCAAAAATTTACTTATAAAAGCAATTATTTTTAACTGTTAACATATCTCTAACGATTCAAATTCCAATATTTGCATTTCTACCTTAATTCAATTTTCATTTTAATCACAAATACCTCTCATTGATATTGATCAGGAATTTTAATCGCTCAAATTACTTTTCAGGAAAAGATCCATACAAAACGATCATTATTTCCCCAAGAATCTTAACACGGCCATTTAAAAGACGAGTTCCAATACGTTTTTTACCTCCAATTTCCCTTTTTTCGCCATCTGCAAAGTAATGCTAATGAAGATGATCATTAAACTTGATATCTTTTTTCTTTTTATTTGTTCTTTTCATTTTCTTACTTTTTGAGTTTTCGATGTTATAGATAATATAGGGTTCTAAATCTTTCCAATTATTTCGTCAGAATATAATAAGTTGCCATAAAAAAATAAAGAAAAGAAAGAAAATCTGCAGCAAAGCGTTTTTGTCACCAAAATCTTTTGTTTATGATTCTTTCTGCTTCTAACTTTCGAAATAGAACATTTGAATAGCACCATTCTAATTTTTTTTTTTTTTTTTTTTTTAAGTTCAGTGTTTCTTTAGCAATTTTTGAAGACATGGAAACGGTAATTTTTGCTAATTACTACATTTAACAAAAAGGTAAACTTCAGTGGAAAGAAATTCTATTGTTTCGTTCCTTACTTTTTTTTTGTTCCTTTTATTTCTAATAAAATATTCGGACATTTTTCTAAATTTGAAGTACTGTTAATCATTAATTGGCAAAACTACCACTCCTTCAATTGAAACAAAATTCAAATGCAAATAAAAAATAACTCACCATATTATTGTCTTTATTTTTTTTCCTGTCTAATTATTTGAATAGCAAAAAGTAAAATGCAAAAATTTAAAACTCTCTCAGTACTAATGACAGTATTTTATTGTACTTTTTACAATTCTAAATTTCTTTAAAATATAAGAAATATCTTTCGGTACTGAATTTTCATAGGAATTCTAGTAAACTGATTGAACCAGACAATCTATGTGAAATAGTATTTTAGACAATTGGTATATAATTAATTGTTAATTAAAATTATTATTTAAAAAATTAGTTAGCTATTCATATAAGTCGTAGAATATAATTAGTGTTTTTAGTTATTTTTCTTCATTGGAGCAACAGCCCCATGGTGGGCCAAGGTCGTTTGTCTATTGGCAGATATCGAGAGAGCAGATGCTTTTCTTAGTTTGCATTTAAGTATTTTGTATAATTAAAAGCATTTTGTAAATTTTAAATTTGTAAATTTCATTTTTGGATAATAATTGAAACATAATACACTCATGTCTATAAATTAAGGATAATGAAGTTCAGGCAAAGAAAGAGACAGAAGCAAAACAAATGTGACTTATTTGTAAAGTCTATTTATCAAGCAAAAGGTAAAGAGCAAAAAAGATGCTATATGTTTGGCATAATTAATAAAAATTGCGATTTTTACTCCCTGAGCAAATTTCAAAAAAGAACCTATTTACAAAAAACAGTATAACATGGTTAGTATGATGGTTAATATGGAGTATGTCTCCCGGACGATGCAATACAGGCCTTACAACGCCTAGGCATGCTGAGTATCAAATTATCAATCTGATCTTGGGGAATATTACACCACTCATCAAACAATGCCCTCCGAAGTTCCGGTTGACAGGTGGGAGGGGGTTAACGGGCTGCAATTCGTCGGCCAAGCAAATCCCACACATGCTCTATTGGATTCAAGTCCGGTGAGTATGCTGGCCAATCCATACGGGTGATATCCTCCAATTGAAGGCATTCGTCTACAATGTTTGCACGGTGAGGACGGGCGTTGTCATCCATAAACAGAAATTCAGCACCCATGGCGCCCCGAAACAAACGTACATGTTGTTCCAGAATGGCATCCCGATAAATGTGGCCTGTCATCGTTACACTCTGATCATGCAGGTCAGTTCTGGAACCAAGAATAATTCCTTCCCAAACGAGCCATCCTGCACCACCGTAACGGTGTCTTTCAATGGTGTTCTCTTGGTGGTAACGGGTACCTGGCGCTCTCCATATGAAAGTCCGGCGAGAATCAGACTGCAAACTAAACCTGGACTCGTCGGAAAACATCACACCACACCACTGTTGCGGTGTCCACAATGCATGCTCTCTATTCCAGGTTAATCACAGGCGACAGTGAGTTGCGGTAAGTGGAACACATCTGACAGGCCTACGAGCATATAGACCAATGTGCCCTAAGCGCCTGTACACGGTCTGCCTTGAAACTGTCGTACCGGTAGCTGAAGAGAGCTGACGAGACAGGTCTGATGCTGTGCTCCGTCTGTTTCTTTTGGCAGTAACTGCTAAATTCGGCGTTGTAACTCGGGGGCGACCTGTGCTGTAACATCTACTCACATTACCATCATCTTGGAATCGTTGCCAAAGCCTGAGATGACACTCTGAGCGATTCCAAGTTCCTCGGATACTTCCAGCTGGGTAAGTCCACATTCCAGTCGTCCGATAATTCTACCACGTAAAAAATCATACAAATGCTTCCTTTGTGCCATAACTATGCGGTTATTGCACTGAAAGGCTTTTTAAAGCGCCTGTGAACAATTTTACTTTTTGCCACCATTCCTTATATACCCCTCTATTACACTTTAGTCATCGTGACGTACTATCCGCGCCATCTGGTGGTTTCCTGTAATTTGCATATTCTTCTTCAAGATGTGTGTGATAATTCTACAGGTGAAATTTTTATTTTAGAGTTCATTTTCTGTGTGATTCTGAATTATCCTTAATTTATGGACATGAGTGTAGTATTACTTACAATCATTTGATTTTTTCGCATAGTAATGATTCGCCCACTAAAATGTCAAAAGATTGGTGCTAAAATAGATTAAATGTTTATCTATTATATAAATTATATCTAAACTTTTGAAATAAATGAATTAATTAAATTAGTCTTTAATAATAAAAAAAGTATTTTTTATTATTGAAGTTGAAGAAGTTAATTTTTTAATGTTATGGATTAAATAAATATTATGTCATTATGTTATTAAATAAGATTTTTTTTTTTTTATTTTATGTAATGATTTTAAACATTTTGGATTCATGGAAATAGATTCTTGAAATTTAAAACTTAACTAATTAATTTATGATTTATTTAATGTTATGGATTAAATATAGATTAATTAAGATTTAAAAAAAAAAGATTATGTTATTATGTTATTAAATAAGATTATTTATTTTATGCAATGATTTTAAATATTTGGGATTTATGGAATTGAATTTTTGAAATTTAAATCTGAATTTCTTTGTAGCATAAAAAAAGGTCGCAATCCTTCCCTAAATGTCAGACTTTTCTTTAACCTTTCTTTAACTATTCCAAACCAACCAGTTATAAAAAATTGTTTTTACATTTAATTATTTTTAAAATAGCTGAATTTTTATTTCCTCATAAATTCATATTTAACCCCATGCATATCTCAGCTTACATTAAAAATTATTGATTAATTTTAAAATAGCGAACAACAGAATCCTTTATTTCTTTTGAATTTGCATTTAAGTTGCAAATATTATGTTATTATCAATACCAAACTACGTGATTTGAAATCAAACGAAACCTAAACTTCGCGATATGAATTTTGAAATTTCATATTTCAATCAGAATTAAGGAAGAATAAAAATTTATCCATCCCTAATTAACAAAAGGATTTTCACATAAGCAGCATTCACTTATTTATTTTCAAGATATAATATACTATTTTATTGTTTTAATAATATTACTTACAGTCATTTGAATTTTTCGCATATAAATTATTCGTCCATTAAAACGCCCCCCCCCCCCACACACCAAAAAAAAAAAATAAAAAAAAAAAAATAGGGGCTATATTCTTTGTAAAAATAGATTAAATGATTATCTATTATGCAAAAAATGTTTATCAAATCCTTTAAAATATATAAATTATTTAAATTAGTTTTTAATAATAAAAAATAAATATTATTATTTATTAAAGCTGAACAATTATTTTGTGATTTATATAATATTATGGATTAAATAAGGAATATGAAAGATTAAAAAAAAAAAAAAAGATTTTGATGTAATATATCGATTAAATAAAGATTTTGTTATTAAACAAGACTATTTAGTTTATATAATGATTTTGAACATTTTGGATTCTTGGAAATTGATTTTTAAATTTAAATTTGAATTACATTTCAGCATAAAAAAAACACAGCATCTCTTTTAAAATGTCAAATTTTTAACCTTTGTTAAACTATTCCCACCCAACCAATTACAAAAAAATGTTTTTACAATTAATTATTTTTAAAATAACGGAATTTTAACTTCCTAATTAAATAAATTGACATTTAGCAGCATATTGTATATTTCCTCCTGTATATATCAGCATACATTATAAATTATTGATTAATTTTAAAATAGCAAACAGCAAAATCCTTTATTTCTTTCGAATTTGCATTTAAGTTGAAAACATTATGTCGTGATAAATAGCAACCTACGTGATTCGAAATCAGAACTGAACCAAAATATCGTGATATGAATTTTGAAATTTCATATTTCAATCAGACTTGAAAGAAGAAGAAGAAGAAGAATTTATCCATCCTCTCATCCTCTAAGCATCTTTCGCTTCAAAATCTTAGTTCCTCGTCTTCCAGAAAACGGGGTCTTCGGCCACCAGTGCCATCTAGCGCCAAAGCCATCAAATCTCATTTACGAATCGCTCCTTTCGAAAACTTTAAACTCGGGAATTTTCCGCTTTTCGAACACAAAGCGAGCTGACAAAAGAAGAAAGAAAAAGAAGAAAAAGAAAAGAAGAAAAGAAAGAAGAAAATAAAATTAAGAAAACTCTTCTTCTCACACAAACATTAAATCCAGAAAAGAGGAAGAACCCTAGTTTAAATGAAATAAGGTGCCGTCTTTTCATGTAAATGAAAGGAGGATTGGTAAAAGCGAAGATTCGAGCGGAATTACTATAAATCTTAACCGTGGTTTTGGGCCGTTAAAACGTTGCGAGGTGAATCTAGATTCACTGATTGGTATGCATGGTACATCGTGCCCAAAGACGCTGCACCACCGTAGACCAATTAGTGTCCGGGAAAGAAGCTAGGAGACCAAGAATGGTACAAAATGAGCTTGTTTCTGGGATAATCAGAAAATGAATGTAGAACGAATAGAATTCCACCAGCGTTCTGGAATTGTCGTAAATCCTTAATCGGTTAAAAATCGACCCCATTTCTTGGATGTGAATGAGCCCATGATGCGATGTGAATGCTGATTGCGGGCTATTCATTTTCGGTTATCAGATGATTGGATTTATTTTACCTTAAGATTGGAATGATACATACTAAGATAATAATATTGTAACTGTTTTCGAATGGGATTGCACATATTAAATCCTTTTTACTGTTGCAGGTGTTAATAGAGATTAGTAGAGATTCTATAGGCATTAATGAATAGTGATTGTATCAAACATTTAATTGTTTTCAAAACGAAATTACAATTATAATTTAATAAAATTAAAAAGAGCATTAACTAAAAATTAGGAAATTCATAAGAATTTAAATATGAAGTTAAAAATCAATGAAAATGAATGTTTTGGTTGTTCTTAAAACAATTAATACTGGTTTTTATAACAGTCGAAATACTTCAATCGGTTTAAAATTATTCTCATTTTTTAGATGGAAATGAGATGCTGATTCAATGTGAATGCTGATTTGGGGCTATTCATTTTAGGTTATCAGACGATTGGGTTTATTTTACTTTAAAATTGGAAGGATACATACTAAGATAATGATGTTGTAACTGTTTTCGAAGAGCATTGCACATATTAAATCATTTTTTTTTTTCTGGTTGCAGGTGTTAATAGAGATTATAGAGGCATTAATCAATAGTAATTCTACCATCAATTTAATTATTTTTAAAAAGAAATACATTTAAAAGATAATTTCTTACTTTTCGATTTTTAAAGAACATTAACTAAAGAATTTAAATATAAAGTTAAAAATCAATGAAAATAAAAATTTCGGTTGTTCTGAAAACAATTAATGCTCATTTGTATAACAGTTGAGATACTTTAATCGGTCAAAAATCATTATTTTTTAGATGAGAATGAGCTGCTGATGCGATGTGAATGCTGATTTCGAGCTATTCATTTTCAGTTATCAGATGATTGGGTTTATTTTACTTTAAGATTGGAATGATACATACTAAGATAATAATGTTGTAACTGTTTCGAATAGTATTGCGTATATTAAATCATCGTAGGTGTTAATAGAGATTAGTAAAGATTATAGAGACATTAATTAGCAATTGCACCATAAATTTAATTGTTTTAAAAGGGAATACAATTTAATAAAATTCAAAAATAATTTGTGACTTTTTGATTTTAAAAAGAACATTAACTAGAGCTTAGGAATTCATCAGAATTTAAATATGAAATCAATGAAAATAAAGGTTTTGGTTGTTCTGAAAACAATTAATGCTCATTTGTATAACAGTTGAGATACTTTAATCGGTCAAACAACATTATTTTTAGATGAGAATGAGCTGCTGATGCAATGTGAATGCTGATTTCGAGCTATTCATTTTCAGTTATCAGATGATTGGGTTTATTTTACTTTAAGATTGGAGTGATACATACTAAGATAATAATCTTGTCACTGTTTTCGAATAGCATTGCGGATATTAAATCATCGTAGGTGTTAATAGAGATTAGTAAAGATTATAGAGACATTAATTAGCAATTGCACCATAAATTTAATTGTTTTTAAAAGGAAATACAATTTAATAAAATTCAAAATAATTTGTAGCTTTTTGACCTTAAAGGAACATTAACTAGAGATTAGGAAATTCATCAGAATTT
Organism: Caerostris extrusa; assembly: GCA_021605095.1. NCBI lineage: Eukaryota > Metazoa > Arthropoda > Arachnida > Araneae > Araneidae > Caerostris > Caerostris extrusa. The sequence continues at coordinate 9,058 of BPLR01018456.1, read as the reverse complement.
AAATATGAAATCAATGAAAATAAAGGTTTTGGTTGTTCTGAAAACAATTAATGCTCATTTCTATAACAGTCGTGATACATTAATTGGTTAAAAAACATTCTCATTTTTTTAGATGAGAATGAGCTGCCGATGCGATGTGAATGCTGATTTCGTGCTATTCATTCTCGGTTATTAGATGATTGGGTTTATTTCACCTTTAAGATTAGAGTGATACATACTAAGATAATAATGTTGTGACTGTTTTCGAATAGCATTGTAGATATTGAATAATTTTTACTGTTGCAGATGTTAATAGATATTATAGAGACATTAATGAGTAGCAATTGCACCATAAATTTAATTATTTTTAAAACGAAATTACAATCACAATTAGTTACAATTTAATAAAATTAAAAGATAATTTCTTACTATTTGACTTTAAAAGAGCATTAACTAGAAATTCATAACTGTTTAAATATGAAGTTAAAAATTAATGAAAATAAATGCTTTGATTGTTCTCGTTTCCATAAGAGTTGTGATACATTAATCGGTTGAAAATCATTCTCATTTTTTAGATTTGAATGAGCTGATTCGCTGATTTTGAGTATTTATTTTCGGAGCATTTATTTTAAGAAGTGTGAATTTATTGTTAAGGTTGAATTAAAACATCTTAAAATAATGATATTGTATATGTTTTCGAACAGTAATGTAGATATTAAATCAATTTAGTGTAATTATTTTTGTCTGAGGGGTTAATAGTGAATAAGACGTTAATGAGGGGTTTCATTAATGGGAAGTAGGGACGTTAATGTGGTTGAGGTATGGAATATATTATAAATTAAATTGTTTTTTTTTTTTTTTAAATACGAATATAATAGAATAAAAAGTTAAAAGTTCTAACTTTATCAGTTTTAAAATTATATAGAAACATATTTATATACAATATTACATATTGTTCTTAAAAAAAAAAATTAATGCTGACTTCTATAATGATTCTGAATCATTAATCGAATAAAAATCAACCCCATTTTTAAATAGAAATGAACTTGCTGATGCGATGTGTATGCTGATTTTGAGTATTTATTCCTTGTACTTATTTTTAAGAACATTGAATGTATCCTTCAGATTGAAATATTGCATCTTTAAAAATAATATTGTCTCTGTTTTCGAATAGCAATGTAGATTCTAAATCAATTTAGTTCAATTATTCTTTTTTTGAGGTGTTAATAGTGATTAAGATATAAGACTTTAATGAGGGGTAATTATATTGAATTTATTATAAATTTAATTATTTTTGAAAAATTATGAATATAGTAGAATAAAAGTTCTTCTTTTTTTGTCTTTAAGAGAAAAAATTACACAAACAATAATAATTTAAATGTGAAATTAAAAATTAATGCAAATAAAAAGTTTTAATTGTTCTTAATAAATGCAAATTAAACAATTAACGCTAACTTCTATAATAATTCTGGATCATTAATAGCTTAAAAATCAACCCCATTTCTTAAATAGAATGAAATACTAATGCGATCTGAATGCTGATCTTAGGCTATTATCTTTCTGTTATAAAATGATTGAGTTAAGATTTTAATGATACAACTTAGAATACATCTGTTTCGAATATCAATGCAATAGTAATAAATCAGTTCGACATAATAGTTCTTCATAGTGATTCTAAGAATGATTAGTAGATATGAGATAAGATGTAATGAATGATAAAGTTTGCTATTCTGTAGCACAAAAGGAATCATTTAAAACATAAATACGATAAAATTAAAAAAAGTTAACACATTTTACTTTTGAAATTTAACAGAAGAACATTAACTAGATATTAAGATTTTCAAACGAATTGAAACATGAATGTTTAAATTCATCTACAAATGAAATGTGATAATTATTCATAAAACAAGAAATGCTCTATATACAACTGTGAATAGTTAAATGATTAAAAATAGACTTCCTTTTAAGACGAAAATAAACTGCTGATAGGATGTGAATGATGATTTCCGGCCATTCATTTTCACTTATCATATGATTAGGTTAGAGTTTAGGATTGAATGATGTTTTAGGATTAGAAAACTTGTACCAGGTCATAAATAACGAACTTAAATGTGTTATGTAATTATTCGCTCTGAACCTGTTTATAGTTGCAAAGCTGTATAATAGCATCTTTAGGATTGGTGATGTGAAGTTTATTTGATAATTTATTTTACTTCTAAAAATATAAAAATCCATTATTTTTTGTTAATGAGAATATTAACAAGAATTTAAAATATAAAATATTCATATTGAATAAAAAGGATGTAATTAAAAATATACTTAAATAAAAATTTAAATTTATTATGCTTATAAATCTTTAAACAATAATTCAAATTTCTGTTTAACTAGAAGATATGACGTGAATATGGCTTATAAAATTCTTAGTTATATATAATTAAATAAATGTTCATAATTTTAGTTGTTTTTAGTTACATAAATTCATCTAATTTTTTTCTGAAAATACATATACATATATACTGATAGATTTCATCCACTGATTTTTTTTTATGTCCTTAACATGCACAAATTAATGTATAATGAAGTATATATGTATAGTTTGAAGTTTATATGAAATATAATATTTGAATCTATACTTTAAATAAAGATTTCATTATTTAAAATTTGAATTCAATTCCAATTACACAAACTTATATTTATCACAAAAAATTGTATCCTTGAAACAGTCATTAATATTCAAAAGTAATTTATCATAGTACAATTCCTGCTACTTTTAACTTTAGATACTTGTCATAAATATTTTAAAGAGCCCTGTAGAATATTTTTTTACTTTTTTAGCTACAGTATTGTGAATTATTCGTGGAATAAAATTATCCATTAACAGTTTTCATTATTAAAGGCCTATATCTTTAATATATACTATTATAGATTTCCATTATAAATTTAAATTTGTTTTACTTTTTATTTATAAAATATACTTGACATTTACTCTGCACGCAAAATGATTCTTGATGCTTTAATATGCATTTTATTTTATGAATTTTTGGTCTACAAATTATAAAATGAAATAAATCTTCTGTTATTTATGACTGTAAATTAAAAATAAATTTTAAATTAAAACTATGGAAGTAAATAATTTTATGAATTATCATTTTATAAAATAAAGTGAAGCTTATTAAAAATAAATTTATTGCGATTTATTATCTACACATAAAATCTTCATTTTACTAAAATGAATATTATAAATGAGGGCCTGATAGCTGAGTGACTAACACTCTGGTGCTCTGTGCCATAGGTTTCGGGTTTGAACCCGGCGTTGCCATAGATGCTTTTAGTGGTTCGGAATCTGCTTTATGTCGTAGGACCCGATTCTAATATGACTGTAGAGTGTTCGGAGTAGGCCTGACAACTGTACCCCGTCTCGCAATTGCTGAGAATTTCCACTAAAATCTGTATCTGTGATGTTCAGCATTATTCCTCGTTAATCGGACTACCTGGCGGAGACTTTTCTCATATGATACGCAAATTCGAGGTAGTTCCCCCTAAAAGTCCACCCGGATTCACTGCCCTTCTTCTTTCAGAGACACGGAGCCAAGTGAGACTTCTACCTACGGATGCACCTTCACAATAGAAACTGCAGCCCTTTTCCATCCTTCCATGAGACCACATGGGATCTTGGACTTAGTTAGATGTTGCTGTTTACCAAGTGGAATAAAAAATAACATCATATTATCTATGAATACAAGAAATAATATAAAGAGGAAATAAATATTTGTAAAATATTATAAAAGTACATTAAAAGTAAAGGAAAAAAACATTAAAAATGAAAAAAAAAATGCACCTAAATTTATACATAAATTAATGCAGCTATCATTTACTTTTAACTAAACTGCACGATTCAAAATGACTTTTTGTCACGTAAATTAAGTTACAATCTTCCATCTGCGGTTTGCCGAGATTTGCTTAATAATCCTCCCACGCCAAGCCTCCCATCCCTATAAAAATTAATTCATTTATAGAAACCCGGGATTCTCCGAAGACCGGAATTCTTCAGGGGCAGAAGCCCCTGCTTCCTCGGTTTGCTTTATTATCGACAAGGGAAGATAAAATTCCTCCTTTATCACTCTTACGACCTCAGAAAGACGCCAACAGATTCAATCTGAATATACGACTTGGGAGAAATGTACGCCGAGAGAATCGTAAGTGGTAACTCCCCCCTCACCCCTTTCTGTATTTGGTGCCACTTCTTTCTGGAGAACTTCAGGGGGGGGATAACGGGGACAAACTGGATTGGTATTTTTCATTGGTATCAAATGACAAAGTATTTTATATGGATAAACTGAAATGGTACAGTATGTTAAGTTTAATCATTAAACAATTACAGGCAGAGTTTAAAAAACATATTTGTATTATAAAGTTACATCATTATCACTATGGAATAAGCCATTCTATAACTATAAAAATATATTAATCAGAATATTTATTGCATTTACTATAATATCAATTGGCCAGCGCTGTGGCGCTCAGTACCACAAGTTTCGAGTTCGAGTTTCAGCGGTGTCATGAATGTTTGTAGTGGGTCGGAATCCACTTTAAACCGTAGGCCCCGGTCTAACATGACCGTAGAGCGTTCCGGGGATATTGTTACTTCTCGTCCGCGGCTTATCTTCAAGCCACATGCACCTCCTGAGTAATGCTAAATGAGTAACATTGGTGCAGCACTTGCCTTAAGGCATCTAAGGCAATTGTCTAAGTGTTTGCCAGCTGCATTAACTCATAAATAAATAAATAAAATGATAGCATCAAAAATCAATTGACTGGTAGACAGCTTTTTTTGGGTTCATGATTAAAGGTTTGGTTTGTCGCTCTGTGGTCATTTTTTTGCACACTTTAGGCTAATTGGATGGGAACCTACAGTTTAAAGTGGATTCAGAATCACTAATAAACACTCGTGACGCTGTCAGAACTCAAACTTAAAGCCTGTGGTACCAAAAGCCAGAAAACTAGCCAATTGGCCATTAGACCTCCCGGATTATAGAATACCTACTCAAAACTTGACAAAGGAGTCAACTGGAACCTCTTGTGTCTAACTAACCTTTTGTGTCAACCGGAACCTCTGGACACCATAAATCTGTATATTGTAAAATTCTTCAGCTGGGCTTGAGAAGTAACTCTCCTAAAGCTCGTGTTGTGGTGTCATAAAGTAAATCAACCTTGTCATCAATCAACCCATCAACCTCGAATTCTTAATCCATAGTAATTCTTATTCTTGGCGGCAATTTATCAACAAATGTACAATTTAATTAATATAACTTAATTTATGCATCTATTCCCATACAAATCAAAACCTGAATTGTGGTGAGTGACATCAAGAAATCGAACCCCGATTGATGCAATGGCAACCCTTTATTTCATAATGAATCTGACTTATGTGGAAAATATATCATCCAGTAGAATTACTATTTAACTGACATAATTCGATCACTACATCTACTGATATATGTATCGTATATGATCTAATATATACAGTGGGGAACCTTAATTGAAGGATTCAACACCATTTTTCCATAATGACTCTGATTCAAACAGACAAGATATCAGTGATAGATTTTCCATATAATTAACATATTTTAATCAATACATCTACACGCATATGCGTCATATCTCATAGGTATAAAATTTGCGCACGTGTACTGCAGAATTGACCTAGTACAGATGCAAATTCTCGTTTGGGAGTACATTGATATTCTTACATAATCACTTCGTGATTCACAGGGTGAGTATTAATAATCAACTTCGTCTAGCATGGATGCAATGTGAGCAATTACTTTTGTCAGATAAAGTGCTACTATCACCGAATCATTTTTTTTATGGTTACTATTACCGTAACACATGTAAGTATTAGACAGAAGTTATAAATAATAATTAGCAATCCATGTGGAGATATTTTTAGGAAAATGTGTTGATGCACAAGATTTAGATGATACATTTTATCGAATGGTTTGAGAAAAATTATTAAAAATAATGTTGTTAATAATGTATGATCTCCTCAATAATTTTTTAGAATATTTAATTATAAATTCTTTACATTTCTTTAAGTATTTCAGGCTTCTTTTTTTCTCAAACAGCGCACTTTCCTTGTTTTGATTTTTCATCATTTTCTTCTTTTATCTTCGGCGCAACAGCCCCATAGTGGCCAAGACCATCTGCATACTGACACATTTCAAGGCCTGAGATGTTTTCTTTTTAATAATTATGTTTATCAGTCTTACGCCAAATGCTCTTCAGTCATATTAGACCGGGACTTACGTTCTCACTGGTTTTTGCCACTACAAACATCGGACGCGAACCCGAAGCCTTTGGCACCGAGCGCCAGTCACTTGCTCACAAGCGCTACTCACTAGTCTTTTTTTTTATCATTCACCAATTCTAATTTTTTTAATAGTTATTTTCAATCGTTTTTAAGATTTAATTGCAAATTTCTTTGGGAATATTATAAAAACTAAAGCATCAATGGATCAAATTGATGATTAAACGTTTTGAGCTATTCAATAGAATTCTATAGTCACTAAATCCATTATCACTAGATGTTACAGTGAAATTAATTTTTATTTTGAAGTAAACAAGCATACTTTTATATTGTTTTAAACAGAATACAGGAAATTGTAAAAAGTATACATCAATACATCTACTCTTGCCATTTTTTTTCATTTTTATCAAATAAAAATTTTTGTGTATTATATAATATAATGATTAACAAAATTCTGAAAAGTTTTATTTATTTTAGTAAAATCAAAATAATTCTTGCTAATATTTTAAGCCTTGTGTTTCTAATAGTGTAACCATGGTTCCTCCTATGCATTGCAAGAGCGCTCCCTGTGGAGTTCCTGATAAATGGTCAGTAGGCATCGAGACTCTCACCCGTGAGAAAGTATAGCGCAACCGGTGCTGCCTTTTAATGACGTTTGGTTATAAATAGAGAGTTTTGCATACCGTACGTTAGTTACCGTACAGGACGTCGTTAGCTTTTCTTCCTATCGCACATGCTCATAGAAAATTATGTTTCCTATGAGCATGCGCTACTAGGGAGAAAAGCTAACGGACGTCCTACGGCACTAACGGCGGTATGCAAAAACTCTCTCATATCTCATCTCGAGAAGAAATTTCTTTTTATATGGTTTATAAGTGGAATACTTCCTGAATCTTTAATTAGATGTCTTTAAAGTGTTAACTATTTGTTTTGTATGTAGTGTTTGCGCGCCTGTGAATAAAGCTATATTCTCAAATCTGTGTCGCAAGTCTCAACCCAACCACACCCAAATCCAGCTGCCCAAACAAACAATAACACTACAATAACATTTTTTATTGCTCGTATGTGTCCAACTTAGACAGCATCTCCCTATACAAACAACATTAACTGCAATTATACGATATATTTACGATTTTAACCTAAATACTCATATTTCTAATATGATATTTCTTCTTCAATTATTTTTTATTGACTTTTAGTTGAATTATGTACTGTTCCATAAAAAGGTAATTGACAATTCTTAAGTGAGTGTTTTTGTACTTATTCGTGCAAGGCTCTAATATGTACTCAAAAACGGATCTATTATTAAAGGTATTGTTTGTTTTCAAAAGACCAGAACTTATACATGAAATTATTTGTCTCTAAAACGACAGAGCTGTAGCAGATTCAGTATCTCGCTATTTCTTGAGGGGTCTGATGGCCGAGTGTCTAGCGCTTGCTCCTGTTCCACAAGTTTCGCCTTTCGGGTTTGGGTACTTATTCGTGCAAGGCTCTAATATGTACTCAAAAACGGATCTATTATTAAAGGTATTGTTTGTTTTCAAAAGACCAGAACTTATACATGAAATATTTGTTTCTAAAACGACAGAGCTGTAGCAGATTCAGTATCTCGCTATTTCTTGAGGGTCCTGATGGCCGAGTGTCTAGCGCTTTACTCTGTTCCACAAGTTTCGGGTTTCGGAGTTTCGGTACTTATTCGTGCAAGGCTCTAATATGTACTCCAAAAACGGATCTATTATTAAAGGTATTGTTTGTTTTCAAAAGACCAGAACTTATACATGAAATTATTTGTTTCTAAAACGACAGAGCTGTAGCAGATTCAGTATCTCGCTATTTCTTGAGGGACCTGATGGCCGAGTGTCTAGCGCTTGCTCTGTTCCATAAGTTTCGGGTTTCAGGAATCTACTTTAAGCCTAGGGTCCTGATCTCATATGTCTGTAGAGCGTCTCGGAGCCAAGTCAGACTTCTACCTACATGTGGTCCATCACAACAGAAGCTGCCCCTTTCCATCCATAAGTCCATACTTGTTCGTAGGCTTGGTCTAGCTGTCTGCCAAGTGATAAGAGACAGCCAGTACTACTGCCAGTATTAATACATTTTGAAATAAAAAAATATCACGGAGTAAAATAAATTATTCTGACATAAGAATTATTTCATATCCTAAAAATTATATCTCTTGTAGTACAATAATGCAAGAGACTGAGAATTTTTAATCAAAAATTTAAAAAGCTGACTTAAAACTCTTGGCATTTAATTAATGAGCATGCATTTGAAATTTATATTAAATTTTTATTTTTAGCGTTTCTTTATATTTTTACAATCCAATTTGTGTAGAAATATTTTAATATTAAGTCATAGTTAAACATTAGTTAAGTATTTTTAAAAAAAAATGAATTAAATCTAATATAGTTAAACATAATTTCAGTTAGCGTATATTAATTCAGTGACTGAATTTTAAAATTCATAACGAACAAGTGATAAAAATTCACTTGCTCGTTAAACTTAACTCGTATTCACTTAAAAATTATTTTAAGAAATAACGTTTATATTATAGAAAGAATTTTTTATACAATAAATTTGAAGAGCTAAGTTTTCTTTGTGTTTATCTATGTTTATATATTCATTTAATTTCTAACGGATAACTCGGTTAAAATAAGAATATAATTCAAAAAGGCTATAATATTGCAAAATTCAATAAATAAAGTAGATATTCATGTATAAATATCAGATGTTCATGTATAAATATCAGATGTTCATGTATAAATATCAGAT